>PVKM010001113.1:0-84729 GCA_004027735.1 Carollia perspicillata
TTTCCCTTCCGCCTCCCGGGAGCCCGGGTCCTCGCCAGCGTCGTCACGAGGACTCTTCGCCCTAATTATCTGGGGAGGGAGACGCGCCTTTCCCGGAGACCGCTAGGCAACACTCACCACGGCAGCATCCAGATTACTTCCCTCCGTGGATGTGTGACTTCGTCCAAGCAGCTCACACTTACAGTAGATTCTCACTGGCGAGGCTGCCAGCAGCAGAGGGCGGGGGAGCTGGGAGGAGGCAGCGGGAGCGGGTGGGAGGTGCACGGCGGTGTGGCCGCGGAGACGACGGAGCTCTAGACACAGCGGGAGCGCGCCGTGCCGGTGCAGTTTCCACCTCGCCTTCGCACTCGCGCACACACCGCCCGCTCCCCGGGCCGCGGGAACCGCCGCAGCGCCGCGCCGCCGCCGGGTGCCGCGCTCCTGCCGGCTCGCTGCCGCCAGTACCTCCCCTCGTCCGAGCTCTGCCCGCAGCTATTTCCTTTTGCCAGCCTCTCTGAACTCTCTGGATCTTCTCCTTTGCTCGACTCTCGCAGTTTCCCCACCCCGGGTTTTCTCAACTCCTCTCCTTGTATCCTTAGCCACCCTGCCTTTTCCCCTATTTTTATTGGGGATTTCTTCTTAAGATGACTTGTATTCCTTACCCTCTGCCACTTCATCTCTGAAGACTTAAAAGGAGCCTTTATCTTTCCCCCAGGGATATTAAAGAGACTTCAATCCTTAAAATTCTTAGGAGGCAAAGGATCAGGACGCGGGACCTTCTCGACACACTTGAGGCCATTCTAGAACGGCATTATCAACGATAACTAGTATTTCATTTAACCCACTGGAAAGGAGGGCGAGAGGTGCCAGAAGCAAACTTGAGCCCCTTCAGAAAATCCGGGGTCCCCGTCTTTGCAGGAGCCGCGTGCCAGAAGGCGAAGACCCCACGGGGAACCAGGAGGAGCCGCGAGCCTTTCGCCCCTTCGGCGAGGCCAGAGCCGTGGACTGAGCCGCGCGGGATAGCAGCGGCGGCGGAGGCCAGAAGATGCGGGGCTCGGGGCCCCGGGGTGCGGGATGCCGGCGGCCCCCGGGGGGCAGCGGTGGCTCCCCCAGCACCCCTGCGTCTTTGGCCGGCTGCTACTCCGCACCTCGCAGGGCCCCACTCTGGACGTGCCTTCTCCTGTGCGCCGCGCTCCGGACCCTCCTGGCCAGCCCTAGCAACGAAGGTAGAGCGGTGGGGGGTGACCGAGGGCGGAGGGGCAAGGCGGGACCTGGAAGTGCGGGTCGGGGCGCGCTGGACGCTGCAGCCTCGAAAGAAACCTCCCTCCTGGTCTGGAACTAACGTGTGTCTTCAGCTTTCGCTAGCCCTTGGCTCTCCGATTGTATTGTTTGACAGCAGCTGCGGGAGTGCTGGGCAAGCAATCTGCCTTTGCTCAGAATGGTTGGGGGGCTGGGAAGTTGGAAGCCAGGGGCCAAGAGGTGTCCGAGACCCTTGCCAGGAGGTTGGGTGCGGCTGGGGCTCCCAGGAAGCGCGTGGGGCAGTGCCATTTCGGGCTTGGAGGAGTGGGAACTGTTTGAAGCACAGCGACAGGGACCTCCGGAGCGGTGGGGCTTTTAGAAACCGTTATTTGAGGCTGATGATGGGAAACGTTGTGGGGGTGGCTGGATGCTTTTATTTGGAGGGAAAGTGCCTTCTGGGAGCTGTTATTTAGGGCATCACCAGCTGCTATTCTGGGGTGGATGGCTAGAGCTCTTAGTTCCCGAGGGAGGGGGAAGGCGCCCTACACTGTAGGATGCGTTTCACTTCTGGGCTCTCATGAGCCTACTAAGGCGAAAGTGGAAGAGGGAGAGGTGAAATGCAAGGGGAGACGGAGGGGAGTGGGGGAGCGTCGCGGCCAGGAAGTTGCAGTTGGACCCCAAAGGGGCCTGTGTCGGTGTTTTGGTAAGGGGGAAGTACGGGGGCGGCTCGGCACCAAATGCAGGAGTCAGTCCCCATCGCTCCTCCCTAGGACCTGGACCCAGAAAACTGTCCCTGCTTGTCACTGGGAGACTAGGGCCGGCCGTGGGAGCAGCACCTGTGCAGCGCTAGGTGCTCCCAGAGCTGGGCGCAGCTCCTTGACCCTCCGCCCCCACGGCGCAACCCAGGGCCTCCGAGGCCCCTCCGACGACGGAGCTCTTTCCTCTCACCCAGACCGCGCTCTGCGTTTGGGTCTCAGCTCCAGGGCGCGTTCCTCTATTGCGGGGGGCGGGGGTGGGGGCAGCACCTCAGATGCTGACCAAAGCTCAAGAAGATGTCAGTTCCGCCACAAAAACATCAAAAACCGTATCCTCTAATTGGAGGGCTGGGATTTCGATTTGGGTTTCCGGATGCCGCGAGTGAGGCACGGAGCCTTAAAAATTTCCTTCCTCCCCTAGGGCAGGGGACGCTGGACCGGAAAAACGAAGCAGCGGAGTCCTGTGTGTCCTCTTGACTCCCATGGGTTTTGTCTTGGTTGCAGGAGAAGGAGCTGAGCTGGTGTCGGAGCCCTGTGAGCTAGCTCCTGGGGACCTTGTGAAAGCAGGGCAGGCGGAGACTGGCCACCCTACTCCATCCGCCCCAGGGACTTCTCTCTTTCATTTCTATGTTTTTACATTTGATTTAAGGGTTCTGTATAGTTCGAGCTATCTGTCTTCCATCTCCAGTGCTTAATCCAAGCAATCTTCATTTTTCCCTCCCCCCATAAAGTTGGGAAAGTGTTATCTGAAGTCTTAGTGAATTTATTAATGTTTCCTGTTAGATTCATTACATTAGAAGTCCAGGGATTATAACAGGGTTAAGAGTCCTTTTATTAAATGTCTTACTCCACCAAAAGGGGCACCCTGGTTTGGATTTAAAGAGTCACAGTAATATGCATTCTCTCATGTTCCATTACATATTTTCTCCAGGTGTTATGGGGGAAGGGGAATATGTAGATATGAAAAGGAGCAGTAGCTCTTGATCAGAGAAGGGGAAGAAATGAAGTCCCTGACAGGATATTGCTGAATGGAAGCCTCTGCCAAGACTGTGTGGGGAGGAGGCAGAGGCAGACAGAAATGGAGGGAAGCGAGGAAACAGCTCTGGTCTCCTCCAGTGTTGTAAGTGGAGCTCAATCTTGTGGAAGGTAGACAGGCTAATTGTATAAACTTGAAACCCACGGGTTGTGCTGTCCTTACACCAGCGCGTGGAGCACAGCAGAACTTGGGCTGCGGAGCCAGGAGGTCGCAGGGATCGAACCAAAAATGAATGCTACTTTTCACCCAGTCCTCTGAGGACGCTAAAAATAAAGACATTGTCTGTCGTTTGGAGCACATTTTGTAATGTGTCACTATTTCATGTAATAAAAAATAAAATCTTATTAACATGTATCATCTCTCCATCCCATCTTGCCCAACACAGTTTTCCACCTTTCATTAGTGTCACCCCAGACCTTTATCTCTGTTCTCTGAAATTTATGCTCTTCTCTTCTTTTTGCTTCCCCACAACAATGTTGAGGTTGAATAAGAATATATTCAGATATTTATAACTGCAGTCAGTTCATTTATTTAAAGATTCAGAATGAAGATTCTAAGCTTGTTCTTGGTTGTTTATTTCTGGAGGGACTCTGGAATATTAGGGGAAGAAATATGTGTGAAGGCTCTGAATCCATTAATAGCTTGCTCTCGTATGCTTTGCTTTTTACAATCTGTAAATGCTTAGCGATTTCTCAGACAGTAATGTATATATAGGGTAAGACAAAAGTAGGTTGACTGTTGGGAGTATGAGAAACAGAACTTATTCTTGTATTACTATTTATTAATTATTTTATCATTTTCCATGCTTTTGCCTCACCTTGTATATACATAACATATATAATATAATATTCCCATTATGTGACAAAAATTCAAGGCAGCAAGAAATAAATGTGTTGACATTCATAATTAGTATTCCAGTCATTTTTAAAAGTTAACTTTGGTAGGTAAATAAGCAGAACTGAACAGAAAAATCCAGACGTATCAACAAGTGAAAATTTTAGCAGATTCAGTAAGTAAAGGGAGCATGTCCACTGCTACAAATACTGGGGGTGGCCCTGAACTTGTTCAGTAACTGCCACTTTTTTACTGTCTGGAAATATATTTGTAAACAAGCATTATTTGACAAGTGCTTTTCACAGCAGGGATTCTTGGCCAATTACCATTGAACAACTCTGCATTGAAAATGATTCACCCGCAGTGAATCAAGCTGAATTCATTGAAGCTACAGTCAGTAATGTCCCAGTAAAGTGCTTCTGACAGTTGTCAGCGGTTTGTATTTGAAAAGTCCAGTTCCTTGTCTCTGAATGTTTTGTAGATTTGAGAAAGTGGGATGGAGGAGGTCTTGAAGGGTAAAACTCCATAAGCGAAAAAATTGTGGCTAAATTGTTTGAAAAACAATCATAACATTGTAGGTGATTTCATTGGAAAGAAAGAAGAAGGAGAATGTTTGTTTTAGGGTTTTTCTTGGTTTATAATAGGACCAGGCCCATAAAACAAACTGGAGGCCATAATAGATTTGTAAAGCAAAATGGCTTTGTTGTGTAGCCCTGTCATCCTGTTGCAATTCATTTCCTTTTAGGTAAAGTGACAGGGCCCCACAGAAAAGGGACAGTAAAATCCTCCCCTCACCAGGACACCACTAAACAAAAAGAAAGCCATTACCCCTATTTGATTCATAGATTGTTGGAACTATAAGGGACTATAAAGAGTTTTGGATTTTTGCTTTATAAAGCATGAAGGGATTGAGTCTAGAAATTTTAACACTTTCTTTTGAGGTAGACAAATGTAGTCTTGGGTGTCAGGGTGAGAGGTAAGAAGATTTTATTTCTCCATATAAGATGAAAAAGAGAGGGGACAATTCCTACATTTGCCATGGAAATTTCTCGATTGATTGGATATATTCTTGCAATATTGCCACTTGTAAATACTTTTAATTTTTTATTTCAAATGACATAGAATGTAATTGGTATGGGAAAATGTATAGTTTTGTATTTAGGAATGCATTACATATCATCATTTACATTATTAATACTCTATAACATATGACCACTTGAAGTATCTATACATAAAATACCACAATGAGATAATATAGCTAGTTATAGACAAATATTTTCAAATAATCTAAATATTAAGCTTTATTCAATATTGCTATGATTGAGAATATAACTATACTTTAGTTATTTTTCTCTACATTTTTGTTGATTGATTTGACCAAATTCAATTTTCTCCCTTCAGAGAGTTTTTTTTCTTTAAACATATTTGCTTGTTGACTAATTTTTCTTTCATTTGGAAGAATCTTTTCTACCTTTGACTGTAACAGGTAGAGTATATTAACTAACTAAAGCTAGTTTTCCTTTTATGAGTTAGTGTAGCTCTTTTCCTTTTGTGTTATGATGTTTTTAAAAAAGGAAAAATCTTCTAATATTGCAAAGCAATAACTTATGTCAAAGTGTTGATAACACTTTATACTTTATTTTTAAATTTAAATGAACAGATATGATCCATTTTACTAGTGAATTATTTGAATTTAAGTTAGCAGAGATGCCTAATTATTCAAAGGTGATTATGACACTTAACAATTCTAAAATAATTTTACAATTGTTTTTCATGAAGCTTGAAAATTAACCAAACTTTGAATATCCAGACTTATTAATCATTAAAAAGTTATTGCAGCATTTGTCCTTTTTTTCAGAAAGTGAATTTTGACTACCAAAGCAATGCGAGAGGTAAAGATATAAATGGTTACCTTAGAGACTCAGAATGATTCTTGATGTTCTATTATCTCTGGTGAATATACACTTATGTGTAAAGCAGAATAGCCCCTGTTGATATGCTTTCCTGGGCAAATACACATTTAGTTATTTTTACCAAAATTTATAGATCAGTTGGTTAGGTAGTGATTTCTTCAAAGGAGTTATCCTACTGTATTGTATACATAAACACAGCTGATTGTATTTTTAATTGACATTAAAAGTTATCAAATGATCTAGCCCAGACCAAGTGGGGCACTTAGCTTTCAATGGGTATATATAAGAGTAGCTAAAATTTTTAAATGAATTCTAAAGACTTTGGAAACTCATTAATATGTTCACTTTTTAACAAAAAGTTAATAATATACCTTTAATGTAATTAAAAATGGGTGCATTCATGAGATGTATTGATATAAGAAATAGATTACTAACAGGAATTTCTGATCTATATGTAACAAATTTTAAAACACTATGTAGCAATTAGAAAGCTGAAAGCTTTGATAGTCACTGTGAAATGGTATCTGAATTATTGTTTCCGTTGAAAAAGTTTAAAACAGATTGTAAATGATTTACTTTTACTTTTAAATACTTAGGTTTAAACTTCCAAAACAATTATGAGTACACAGGAGAGTCTCCCTTTATCATATATTTACTTTTCCCTGTTTAGTTTCTGACTTCCAGACATCTTGTGTATTCAAAGTTGATGAAGTAGATTTTAAAGTGTTGAACAAGACAGAACTTTTCCTTTGAACAAGAAAAAATAAATTTTGAATTCAGTTTATAAATTTTAAATCAAAATTTGGACAACAATCATTTTTGATAATACATTTATTAACATATACAAGGTGTCATTATGAAGAACTTCCCACAAAATACTAATAGGATCACTGATGCCATAAATTGTCCTATGAAATAGGTATTTATATATCAAGTTACCTATATAAAGTGACAGATGTTCTTGAGTATTAAAACTTGATTGGAACTTATGTATTTCTTCTGACTGTAGATTTGACATATAAGATACAGTCATTCCATTCATTCTGATCACATAAAATCAAAAGATGCTCTAATTTAAAGTTCATATCACAGTAATTATGAAACAAACCATTTAAAACATATTTCTTATCAATGAATTTCATTAGAAATTGAGATTTTTAAATTCCCCTTTAGCCTATTTCATTGCCATCATAAAAAAAATTCTTGCTGAAATGATCCATTGGTGTAAAGCCAAAAAATAAATTAATTTAAAAAGATCATTAGGTATATAAAAATATGAGTTGTATCTGGAGAAAGGTCTGGTAATTTATGGTCTTGTTCTTTTTCTGTTGTTGTTGTTTTCTAAAAGCTCAAGTTTTTCATCTAGTATCTCTAATAAGAATCCCAAGTTTTGCAGAGTCATAATATGGATCTAATTTTGTAGGTGTATCACATCATGTTTTGAAAACAGTGTGGTTAGTGCAGTGGCCTGTATTAACTGCCATTTAATGTTAGCATAATATTCAAGTGACTTGTTTATCTTTACTGATTTAAATAAACCATAAGAAATCATTTCTGTTAATTAAAAATTGCCCAAAAATCTTTTTAAAATATGTGTTTTCCTTTAGAGTACCACTTAACAGTCTATTCCGTCTTCAGAACCTAGTCAATTCTGTTCATAACTAAGCTTTATTCTAGCTCTTCTTCTCCTATAGATTCACCAGCCTTTAATTTCTGATCAGCTGCTCTGTTACTTTGTCAAAATCACTTAAGTTATTTTTTAAATTAATAGGGAGTATACCAAACTGTAGGTCATGGATTCTTTCTTCTGTGCAACTCAAGTGTTTGTAGCTTTAATTGTGGTACATTTCTGAGGCAGAGTGCAGTAACTTGGCTGAGTATTAGTATATGTGCACACAGCCACATTGTGGGCCGTGTGAAAGATGGTGAAGCTGGAAGAAATGATGGGGAGGGATGTCAATGTGGTACAACTATGAACTTGATATTAATAAAAATGCTTGGGTCTTATTTTTTATGTATTTTTTAAGATACCAACCCCACCACACACATACATACAAACAATCTGTAATTATATTTGTTTTATTCTGACATTGAAGATATAAATCCCCACGCAATGAAAAAAAACAATCTCAGTCTATTTTATTTTATCCATTTAGGTTCTTTCCTTGTATTTCTCTGCAAGCTGTTTTGTTAAATTATGACAAATACTTGTGGCATTAGACACCCCACAGATCAAATAATTGGGATTCGAGTATCTGTGATCATTCCAATTTTGGACTATTGCCCAAGCCATCTTCTGTATCTGTCACACATCTTTTTGCTTCTAACTAAACTGGGCCCATTACTCTGTTAAATAAATGATTCTGGCATAAAAAAATCAAAGAGCCAAACCTGAGGTTTCAAATATTTTGCACATGCTTTGTGAGAAAATGTTCCTACTTGGAAACATGTTTTGGGATAAGTATTGGAAGAATTAGAGAAAATACAGTCTGTTCGTTTAGTCTTAGATGAGCAGTTTCTTTTTTCTCTTGCAGTAATTCCACACTCCCATCTTTCTCCCCCCTCCTTCTCTCCTTCCCTCACTCCATCCCTCATTCTCTTCCTTTCTCTTTTTTATATGTATATTTTTATTTTAATACATTTTAATGAAAGTATAACTTACAGCAAAGTACAGAAATCAGAAGTATACAAATGTATGAATTTTCACTAAAAAGAAGAATCCTCATCCTTCTCCCTCCCTCCCTCATCCTACAATCCCTGTCTGACAGTCCATTCATACAAAGTCAAAACAAGGTAAGAAGATAAGAGCCCTTGTCTCGTATGTTCCAACATCTCAAGGAAGTTGTGTTTTCAAACTGAGTGATAAACAGTAGTCGTCTTCTATTAAATAAGTCATGGGATCCAGTCTCTAAGGTACAAAATAGATTATGTCAAGCCAAGTCATACTATTTTTTTACTTAATTTATAAATCAGAAGTACAAGAGTTTAAGGTGTCACTGTCAGTTTTGTGCTTCTTATAAAATAGCTCACTTATTTACTTCGCACTGGCTGTCCCTTCCTCTCCCAGGATGCTTGTTAATGTCTTTTCTGTGGAAAGACGAACTCAGCCGGCAGATTGGGCTGGCACCAGTTCAGCCCAGCAGTCCACAGCAGGAGCTTTCTCTCACGGCCAGATTCCAACTTTCACCCAGAGCTCTGGCCTTGTGTGCTAGCTGCACAGGTGAGGTAGATTGCCTGGTCTCGTGGAAGAAGACAATGGATTCCCTTCTCCCTCCGAGTTTCACTCTAGGTAGCACAGTGATGGGATAACACATCTCCTACAGAGTACAACAAACCTTCTAAGAAAGTAGAAAATGCTTGGAAACTGCTGTGTCTGAAGGGTTTTAACCATGTCTAGTTTTAAAGCACCACGTTAGATTTTTCTACTAGGAAGGATGGAACAACCGATTTAATCTTACAGATTCGGAATCACTATTTTTATTTTACTGTAAGTTTGTGAGACAAGTAGGGAAAGAATGTAATGGTGTGGAATTACAGAAAAAAGATGAACCAGGAAAAAACTTATTTTTGACATTGAAAAAATGAACTAGTCTTTGCTGTTGTTGTTAGTTTTCTATTTTGAATGTTTAATTTCTGTTGCTTACTAACTCTTAAGCTCTGCAGATGCTCATTTTGTTACTTTTTTCTTGATCTCAGTTCCTTTTTAAAAAAATTCAGTGCTACCTAGTTTTCCTAATTGTTGTGGAGAACAAACAAAATGAAGCAATTTTCCAATTGGTAGGGTACTATGCAAATATACGTTGTGGGAATGCAGCTGATTAAAACTCTGCACCGTTCATGTACATAAGCACATCACCTGCTGGGTAAAGATCAGGATATATGAAAGCACTAGGGGCAGCAGTTTTGTGGTCTTAAGCTTATGTTATATGAGGAAACTTCCTTAAGAAAAAGAAATACCAAAATAGCTTACTTTTGTAAATATAAGAGGAAAGCGCTTTACTGGTGTTTTAGTGGCCAGGAAATGGTCTATGACATTGAGGGCCCTGTAGCTCAATTTTAATTAAGCTCACAGTAATTGTGCCTTGCACTAGTAGTAACATGTAGTGCAAATGGGGAGATATAAAGACCATGATGTGATCTCTTAGTGGAGCGTCTTGAACCATCCACCTCAGATTCCATATAATTAAAATGAGGTGGTGACACACCCAGGGTTACTGTGCAAATAAAATGAAAATGTGTGTATGTTGTCTGGTAAAATTCCTAGAGCAATACAGGCACATAACAAATATTAGTCCCAATCTTTCCCCCACTATTAAATGTAGGATATTTGAGATAGGATTTCGCAGCCATAGTTTATCATCTTCCTTGTATTGGATGACTGTAGGGAATCTGGGACAAGAGAACAATCTAACAAAAACAATTACTATGCAAATTTTTCATAAGGCTATCCAAGATCAAAATCAGCCACATGATGCTGCTCTAATTTTCAGTTGCTTTCCTCATTTAATATTGAACACTGGGATTTGATTAGTTAACAAAGGGGCAAATCATTAGCACAAGGATCAGGGTTGTAGATGTTGAAATTTACCTCATTATTCCACAGGGAGGTCAGATGTTGCCTTTTAGCCATAAAACATATCAATATATATCTTCAAATATTTTAGATACTAGCATAGCACATTATCCATTTTACCATATGTCGGTAAATTTCAACCTGTGTGTCACAAGAATTTTTAAAATTTCAATACCTAACTATTTAGTCAGGGACACTGATCTCTCTTCCTTTAGATTGTCAAATAAAAAATGACAACAGCCAGCCCTGGTCAGTGTGGCTCAGTTATTTGGAGCATAGTCCAGTTGACAGTAAGGTCATGGGTTTGATTCCCAGTCAGGGCACAAACCCAGGTTGCAGGTTCCATCCCTGCCGTGGGTGCATAATAGAAGGGAACCAATCGATGTTTCTCTTTCCCATCAATGTTTTTCTCGCGCATCCATGTTTCACTCTCTCTCTCGTCCTCTCTTCTATAAAGCAATGAAAAACATAATGTTCTTGGGTAAGGATAAAAAAATGGCATCAGCCACCACAATAATAGCCATCCAGTGTGAATGAATCAAAATTATATCTATTTTTTGGTATGCCACATAACTTTAGTAATTAGTGTATGTGTGCTGTAAGATGAAAAAGGTTGAAAATCATATATATGTGTATATGGAGTAAAATTCATGTGTGTGTATATATACACACAAGGTAGGACAAAATTAGATTTACCATATGGAAAATAATACAATAGTTAATAAATAATACTACAAGGAGAAACTGAAGCACAGTAGTAAAAGTGCACACGGAAGACAGTGTGGAGTCCTGGGGATATTTGCTGTCGTAGTCACTCATAGCTCCGATATTTCCACCCTCACTAAATGCTCAATTAACTGCTGGTCATTGGGCTGCTGCACACTAAGGTCCCCTATGTTAACATGTCTTTTCATTGCCAGAAACTCTACTAGCACAAGGCAAAATACCTTTCCATACATTACTTCCTTTTCATTTCAGTGCACATATTTTTTTGCTTTTTGAATTGTTTTCCATTACTTTAATATATAAGCAACCCAGTTCTCAATCACTAGCTCAGGCCACACTCTAGACCTAGTTTTACATATCTCAAATCCCATTAAGTAGACACAAAAGTGCTATTTATTGATAATTACTACCCTCGTTCTGTTGGAAATACAAGGCAGTTTTGAAAACATATTTTTGACAACTTCTGGTATTGTATTTTTTAGGCAATACAGTTTCTTATAACAAGTGAAAGGAATGAAAAGTTCAGTGCAAAATACACTCACTTTTTGTCTCCTATCAAGTCAACTCCTTGGATTTTTTTCTCTTTAATATGGACAATAATACAATAATTAATACATGATTAATACAAGAATAAACTTTAGTTTGCATACTCACAACTGAAGTACAGGTGTCAAAGTGCACACAAATATTGATGTGGAGTCCTGGGGATGTTTGCTGTCCTCAGGATATTTGTTGCACAGGCTTATCTTAAATATTTTATAATCACTTTTATGCAGTTTATATTTTTAAAGTGCTCTATAGTTCACAAACTTTACTAACGTATGTTGTCCTATGAAAATCTCATAAAAAATCCTGAAGTATTATTCCACAAGACTCTCATAAAAATCCTATAGATTAAACAATTCATTGTTATAAAAAAAGGAACTAAAACCAGAAAGTTTGATCTATTTAAAAAAAGAGGGAGCTAGTTTCAAAGCCCAAGTCTTACAACCACAGAACCACACTTCTCTCAGGAAGCAGGAGGCTCTGGACTCTGGGGGAGTCAATCAGACCTGGGCGACCTCGTGCAAGGTAGAAAACCTCCCTGTGCCTATGCTTTCTTGTCTGTAGAGTGGAAATAGTAATCTGGTAGGCTCGTAAAGATTAAGTGCATTCACATCAATATAGTGTTTTTAAAAGTTCTGACACATAGTAAGCACTGTATAAGTTTTAACGTTACATATACTGAAAAAAACAGTGTGGTTTGGCACTCTGACATTTAACAAGGTCTAATTTTCTACCTTAGTCACTTAGTACTGTCTAATATTTGTTATAAGTGGAAATATCAGAAGAAAAACACTAGACTTCCATTCAATTGCCCAAGCAGCCCTTGTTTACTCCCTGGGTACACCGTTCAATGGCTCTCCAATGCCCTCAGAGCAAATCTAAACTCCTTCAACCTGAGTACAATGCTCTCTGTGACCTGCTTCTGGCCCGCCTCTCCTGCCACTTCCCTCCTGTCTGCGCAGTGCAGTCTAGGCTCCTGTGGGAGAGACCCGCTGTCTTGTACATTTGGATTCTGGGTGCTCAATAGGAGATAGCTCTTCTCTTCACCCAGGTAACGTGATCTTCATACCTGGGTCTACGTGGTAGGAAAGACCTCTCTCCAGTTTTCCCAAGACTGTACCAATTCTTATTGCTTGTGTAGCATATTACACAGGGTTGGAATTGAGTTTTCCTCTTATATGTACATTTCTGATAGTTGATCAGAATAGAAATTGCTGTAAAAGCCCCTGCTGGTGCGGCACAGTTGGTTGGAGCATCATCCCATGAACTGAAGGGTGGGTGCATGTGCCTGGGTTGCGGGTTCAGTCTCCAGTTGGGTGCATGGGAGAGGCAGCCAATTGATGTTTCTTTATCACATCCATGCATCTCTCCCTCCCTTTCTTCCTGCATTCCCCTCTCTCTAAACTCAATAAGCATGTCTTTGGGTAAGGATAAAAATAATTGCTGTAAAAAGTAAAGGTTAATCAGAGAAAGAGTTCTCTTCTGAACTTTTGAAGAATTTCCTACTAATGGAGATATTATGATTTGCCAGTCAATGCAAGTTAATTCCAAGAAAACTGGCAGTGGAATTTTTTTTTTTACATTTAATAAATGTATCAATATGAAGAAAGATTTGTGTTTCTATAAACTCAAAGAGAGTCAACTCCAATTACATTATAAGGAAGTATGTTATACCCTGTAATTTTATGTTTAATGAATGAAGGTTAATATTATGTTTATAGATATACATTTAATGAAGGAATACTATTGAGAAACTTCCATGCTCCTTTGAAGACATTGCTTTTAACCAAATCTAGTCTCACCTTATTACTCTTGCTGAAAGGGCCAATGCAGATCTTTTCCCAAATTCATATAACAATAGAATTTAGAGTGTGTGGTATCATAGAGTCTCTCCTAAATTGGGAAGTAACCAACTCAAAGATTGTATGATTTGATGACCATAACAAGCCATTAAAAAATAAATTTGGCAGTAGAAAGCTTTATTTTAGATTTACCAAAAGTATCAATGAGAAGAAAGTTCTACTGAGATTAACATACCACTGGAAAATGATTTGTTGCTATCTGTGATTTAATCAACTACTGCTTTCTGCCCTCTCTTTCCTAAGATAAATTCGCAAATTCATATGACTTGAGTCCCTATCAACCAACAAAATATATTATTTCTGCTTTAAGCATGTTTTAATTTTACCTCTAGCAAAACAATTACTATAAGACATCTGTTTCTTAATGGTTTAAATGTCTTGGAAAGGGATTTACCCTTTCATTTGTTCTAGATTTCCTAGGTTATTTAAATTGTCATTTACTTTATGAAGCACTTTAAATTTACAACTTGGTAGGAATTCTTAATATTGCAGGGAAAGTAGCAGGGAAACAGATACCATCAACCATGTGAATAGCATAGCATTGAGAATAGATTTATAAAAGAGACAGTTTAAAGTATAATAATAAATGGCTTTTTAAGTATAGTTTGGTTACTGCCTGATTAGCGTGTTTAATGCTAACCAGCATCTGATTCGTATATTTAGTTAACCATCCCTCTTGAGCATATTTCTACTTACTCTAAAATTATGGCAAATATTCTACTAGGCTAAGAAATCTTTGAATTAATTTTTTCTCTAGGTAGAGGGATAATTGTAATAACTGCTATGAAGACTCTCGCCATATAACCTCTTTCGATTCTTACAACAACCTTGTAAAATGGACATACTTATTCCCTTTTACCAGTGAGAGATTGGATTTGGGGGAAGTTAAATAACTTGCTTTGAGTTCCACGAGAAATCGAATAGGAACCAGGCCTGTTTGGTGCTGAAGCTCTTTGTTGCATGTACTATGCTACGTATTACATTTATATAAATGGACTTTTATGTGTGCCTACCATCTTTCAAGGAAAGAATCATGTTTTATTACAAAAAGTACATGTTTTATAAGAAATTCAGTGGAATACAAATATAAGCAACGTGTATGGGGAAATGGAAAACTTAAATCAAGAAAATCTCACTATCATCAATGCTAAAGCCATTGAATAGAAAACTTAAGTCTAAACTTTCAGTTATATAGTTCTCATTTCCTGGCAGAAAATCTGTCAGTTCATCAGGAAAAAATCATTTTTTTTTCCTGACTCTGGGGTTTGAAAGAAGGTCATTTCAATGTTGTTTGTGTTTGAGGTATTGAACAATGCCAGGAGTAATAATATTCTGAACAGTTTTTGAAATATGCAGAATTGATTTGTACTAATAGGTTCTTATATAAGTCATCTTTGAAAACTAAGGACATAATATTTATTACTAGTGGTTTTCAAAATTTTTAAGCAGCAGAAACTCTGGTTTAAAAGAAACCACTGTGGAAGCCCAATACATGTGAGCAGACAACAACAGAATTACTGGGTGTCTCCACCCTCCTTTTACCTCCTCCCTCCTTTCATCTGCTTGTGCCTCTGAGCCATCTCTTTAGAACCCTGGGGCCATTGTGACCTCTGTGAAAACCGATGTGTAAAAATATAAAAGGAATGCTGTATAGAAATCAGAGTGCACCATCCCGACTTGTAACTTCCTAACAATCTCACCGAAGAACAAGTTGTAACATTTGGTAAAGTTTACTGTAAACCAATGATATCTAACCTCGAGTCACTCATCAGCACCAACCTAAGACCATTGGTAAATTATCTTGATTTCTCTCTCCAGTTTGAGTTACCTGTGGTCAACCACAGTCAGAAATATTAAATGAAAAATTCCAGATATAAAAATTTATACATTTTAAACTGCCCCGGTGTTCAGAATAGTGTGATGAAATCTCGCGACGTCCAGCTCTGTCGCTCTAGGACATGAACCATCCCTTCCTCCAGAGCAAGCCCACAGCATGCCCTTGTTAGTCACTGAGAAGTCCCCTTTGTCATCAAGAGAACTGTCGAGGTATTGCAGAACTTGTGTTCCAGTAACTCTATTTTACTTCAGGATGCCACATTCATATAACTTTTATTGTAGTATTAAATATTGCTATAATTTTTCTAGTCTTAGTTATTATTGCTAATCTCTCGCTGGGACTAATTTATGAATTAAACTTTATCACAGGTCTGCATGCTTAGAAAAAAGAATTGTGTATATAGGATTTGGTACTAACCACGGTTTTAGGCACCCACTGGGGGTCTTGGCACGCATTCCTGAAGATAGAGGGGACTGCTGCCTATGTCTGGACCTGCCTACACTCACCGAATCAAAACTTATTAAGGTGACTTTCGTGGAAATGAATTACTTTAGAGCCTGGGAATCTGTAGTTTTAAAATATGCACAGATAATTCTGACTTTTGTCATTGGTAAAGAACACTTACTTTGAGCTACTCAAAGGGAGATCTGGGTCTGGGGTGGTGCTACTCTGAAACAGTATCAGTACAAAAGTTCAGAGTTAGCATTGTCCGACTTTTATTGTGATTTTACACTGTCCCAACAATCCAACTGTGCGATAGGTAGAGTCACCTCATTGAATGGGGCAGAGCCCAATTCAAATGTTGTCTGACTTAAATAAAGCATAAAAACCACTTGGGTGGTAGGGACTTTCTAAGATTCAGTGTCCTTGAATCCACCTAATGTTCTAGCTTTGTAGATTTTAGAAAGAGCCTGTGAGTTTACATTTTTAAAAAACACTGCAGGTTATCCTAATGCATGTGATAGAAAAACCATGCTTAAAAGTCCTGAAAAAATATATGGCGCATATATATAATATATGTAAGTATACATATATGTATGTATATATATGCATGTCTATACATACATATATACACACACATACATATATAAGTACTCAGAAAACACTATAGAAGTGTTTTCTATTAAGCTCAAAATGGATAATATAAAAATGTGCTAAGGCTAAAGTGATATATATTATTATCAGATAACATTATGCAAAATAAGGAAGTACAAGATATTAGAAAGTTGTTAAAGAAAATGCTAAAATGCAAAAGAAAAATTTCTAAATATGGTTTGATATATAGTAAGTGATACAGTCACTGATATCAGAACCAATCCTCAAGGTGCATGCTTTGGTTAATATTTCTCATTTATATTCCCAAATAATATTACATGCATTTTGAATGTGTTCATATATATCCATAAGTGCCAAATGTTAATTCAGATGACTATACTCTAAGGAATATGTCTTGGAGGATATAGAAGTATTATTTCATAGGTCATATAAATTCAAACAAGTGTCTACTCTTAGGGGCACCTATTGGAAGGTTGAACAATCAACAAGATACTTGCTGTTTATTCACTGGCATATCCTCAGGGCCTAGAACAGTTATTGGTACCTAAGTAGATGCTTAATAAATATGTTGAGTAACCGAACCCTCTTCATTATGGGTGTCATATAGCAGAGAACTTAAATAGAAGGTAAGTCAGTGACTTAGACTTTTTCCTTAGTTATTTATATATTATCTATATGATTTAAGATTAGGTCCCAGGTAATAGAAAAAGTGTCCAATAGTAATTTAAAATATGGAGAATGTAGATGCTATCTGGTGGATTGGGGTCAGTGGCTTGATGCTGTCAGCACAGAAATCACTGTGATTTTTATGGCCTTACCCTTAAGTTTGTTGCCTCATGGTGGCAAGAAGGCTAGTCCGTCTCCAACCATCATGTCCAGTTCAGAACAATAAGAAGAAGGGAAAGAGAAGACCCACAAGCCATGTGAGCTTCAGTATTCCTTCAGCTAGGGCAAGAAACTTCCGCAGAAACTGGGAACTCAATTTCTGTTCATATCTCATCGTCTGAACCTGTGTAACAAGGCTACCAAATTCACTGATAGCTAAGTAACAGAAACATGAGTATCACTATTTTTTTGAGGCCAGTCATGATGTGTTCTCTGTTGCTGGACATATTGCCCCTTTAAACACAAGGAAAATCCTGATAGTGAGGAAGGAGAAAGGGTGTGAGCATTTAATAGGCATAAAACAGTACCTGTCCCAATGCCACAGAAAACTGAAAGTACTTTTATTTTATTTTGTTTCCTTTTCATACTTTGTAAGAATAGAATGAGCCTACTACTGAGGTTATATTTCGACTAAAATAGATTTTAGGCACCAGGTCATTGACCTTATACTGTGTTAAGATGTATATTTCATTGTATTTTAGTAGACTGACTCAAAAAGTACTTTCTTGCTCTCATAAATGACTCTAGCTGTTTGAAGATGGATAATTAGAGCTGAGTAGTAAAATATTTATGCTCAGTCTCCTAAAACTTGAGACACAGTATTTGTTTGTACTTGTATCTGTATTGCTGTATATTTTGACTAGTTTTTGATGATAAATCCTTATCCAAAGATTTCATGTAGTATATATTTTTTCTATTTTAGGTAACAAGGAATCATTATGTTGGGTTTATATCAGAATGAAGTTCATATCAGAACTAAACTGCAGCCCTGACATGAGAATAATGATTCTGGTTGCCAGTCAAAAATTGGTTCATTTCTCATTTTATAAAAAGAGCGATTTGGCCACCCAGTTGTTCGCTCATTTTTGGAAATGCCTTCGCCTTAAAACACAGACTACACACTTATACATTTCTGTTGGAGTCTATGTTCAGATCTAATCATCATTTATCCTACCCTGCAGGCTGGAAAGCTAATAATTATATAGATTGGTTTGCAGTTTGGTATATTTCAATTAAGCATTAGGGGTAATGAAAACTGGAGTAAAGATTCTTTCAAAACAGAATCAGCTTTTCATACATTTGTCATTCTAGTTTTATGTTACTTCTTAACATCTAAAGGCAAAGTACCTTTGGGAAAATGTATACTTAGTTTGCCCCAGTTAACATCTTTAGAGCATAATACATACAAAATTAAAAGTAAAAAACAAAAAGAATTCATCTTTGTTGTTTCCTTTTTTGATTTCCTGAAACCTGTAACCTGCTGGAATCTTATTGGAAATTTGCTACTGAACTGTGATTGCCCCAGGAAAGCCAAAGTCTGCTTTGTTTAGATTAATATAACTGGAAGTTTTTACTATTACAGCATTAATGTAGATGCTGGCTTCTGTAACATACTGTTCCCCACTCACTGACGTAATGAAACATTGATATATAGGCATTGTGAGTTTCAAAGCAGTGAACCTTTGGATCCAGCAAGTCTAACATTGGGGCAGGTGTGATACAGAAAGCAAGACAAAGAGCTCTGGAGTTCGACAGTCTCGCATTTAGATTCCAGTTATGCTCTCATTAGTTCTGGGACCTTGGACCACTCACTGCCCTAGTTAGCTTTTCTCAATTTCAATTTCCTCCCCTGTAAAATGGAGAGTACCATATACCAAAAAGATCATTCTCAGGGTTAAGTTATATAATATGTATTAAGTACAGAATATCAGTCTCAAATACTGATATTAGAAATATTAGAATTGAGATCTTTAAAGTAAAATCCCTTCCTCAAGCTCACATAGTATGAAACCCGAACCATAGGACTAATGAGAATTCTATGTGCAGTGAATCATTCTCAGAGTGAAGTGTGAATAAGAACATTTATTTTAAGTGCGAGGATTTATCCTATTTTATAAGGAATAGCTTCATATACTATCGATTTGCATCATGGTGTGGAACTGATGAGTGTATTCTGTTATGTGACAATTTTCAAGTCTGTTACTTCATCTAATTTTGACTTTTTCTTTAGAATGAAATCACTGTGTAAGATTTGACGAGTTTGGTTACCACACCTAACAAGGTAGCCACTGAAAACCATATGGTTTTGCTCTTTTTATGCCATGTGTGCTGCGAGTGTAGCAGACTGCTCATTAGTCATAATTTAGCTGTCAGTGAATTTCGGTGTTACCTTCACCTAAATACTTTGTATGGCCTAACCAGTGAATACTAATTGAGGATAACTTTTTCCCATCTCCCCAGATACACAATTTTACAGTGTATTAAAAATTCAAAATCTTTGGTATTTATTCTGATCGATTTTTGCTTCCCTCACAGCTTCATAATAGGAATATTCTACTGTTTGATTCCCAAAGAGCAGTGGCTAAAACTTTGTTTATGATAGTGAAAAATATTTTGAAACAAAATGAAAAAGAAACAAAGGAACAAAATGTATAAATATGAAAGTATTTTTAAACAAACAAAGGTAACACTAGTTCTTCACAGTCAACGGTTAAACATAATATATTCAGATTCAGTTGGGAATGTTGTTGGAATGTTGTAAGTATGATTTTGAGAATATCAAGACATGATGGAAAGAAAACAGACTGAAATGAGAGAGATTGGAGATTGCCTTCAAAGTCTGTCCCTTAGCAGTTGTACCAGCGAGGATGTATTCCTCTGCACGTAACAATAGCAAATCACCTCCCCACTGCATTAAGAAACGAAATTGACTTTTTCCCTGACATAACAGAAAATCCTGAGAGGCAAGTTTCAAACTTTGATGGATTAGCAACTCTGTGATATAGTTTGAATCCAGATACTTCCCATCCCTTCACTATGCTAACCTTAATCTGTAGGCTTGGCTTTGCTGCTGACCGTATTTGCTCTAGATGACTGCACAGCTCCAAGAAACACACCCTGCGCCCAGCACTTCCAAAGCAAGCAGTCGTTTTCTTTTCTAAATGTTTTTCCCTCAGAAATCCCCTTCTCTTGAAGATCACCTTCACAGTTCATTGGACAGAACTGAACCTATAGTAAGACCACATAATTGGAAATGATATATGTTCAGTATTGCTAAACTGTGGAAAGAGAAGGAGGAAAATGTCTGACTAACACTGGAGAAGAAAATATAGACCAATGCTGGAGAGATTTTTGTTAAAATCAGTAAGACACAATGACAAGGTTTGGACAGAGGGAGAGATGTGACCATATTGCTATAGCTTAGAAAGATCTTTCTGGATGTGATGTTTTCAATAAATTGCCAGGGGTTTTGTTTTTCTACTGATAAAACAGGAGCTTTTTCAAGGGAAGATGATGGCCAGGATTTTGGCTGACCTGCTTATGCTGTGGAATGAAACAGAGCAGACAGTTCAGAGGGTTAAATATAGAATACAGTTACAATTGGTGGGATCTGGTCACTGATTCCACATGGGAATAAAGGTGAAGGAAGACAAAGGTACTCACAGAGCTTTGGATAGAAAAACTAGTTCTGTGGCATTGCAGCCACTGAAATAGAAAACAGGATTTTTTTTCCTTGTACAGAGAAGATATTTTGTTCATTTTGGAACAGCCTGGTCTATATATACATTGATAGAAATTACAAGAGAGAGAAATGGGCAAGATATATGGACTTAAAGGGCAGTTCCCACTTGCTTTCTAACTGAGGACTTAGACATTCACGAGGTCTTCTCCAGGAAGTTCTTTCCATAGGGATAGACGCTAATATTGCCTTTGAAACCAACCAACTGACTGACCAACAAATAAAAAATAAATACACTAGCTATTGTTACTCCAGAATAGTCTGATTCAATATGAATGGTCTGGAACCAAGACATTTGTTCCTTCAAAATGCTTCTTTTTTATTTCCCATGTTAAGTTCTAGTTGAGACTATTGGTGTAGAGTGAGAAGTGAAGATAGTTGACAAAAACAGAGTATTGATCAAAGCCAAGATTTGAAGAGTTGGTACAGGAAGAGTAGTTTATAATGGAAACAAGTAGCCAGAGGGCTAGAAGAAAACCACAGAAATTATGTTGTCGCTGAACACAGATGGTGACAGAAAGTGTTTGTCCATGGGGTTATGACCCAATCCTGCCAAAAGGTAAGGCAAGTTAGAATTCAGAGCTGCAGGATTAGCATACATTTTCAGAATCAAACTCCTAGGTTGTATGATTTTTCTCGAGTAGTATTCAATATCCATGATTCACATACAAATAGAGCAGATTGGTTTATGATTAGAGTTTAATTCATTCTGATGTCTAGGGAGAGAGCTGGCTATAATCACAGTATCTTATGTCCAGGCTCTAAGTGAGGGACTTGGTCTGGGGAAGCAGGGCTCACATGCTGTCACAAGGCCCTCAGGTATTGCTTTATGCTTTCTTCTTTTTTTGATTTTTCTGCCGGGGCTTTGAACGGAATTGCAAACTGTCATTGTTCTGCGGAGCCTACAGGTTTGATGAGAGGGTTAAATAAAAGAACATAGGCAAGTTGCTCATCAGAGCAGCTGACACATAGACACAGTCCATATTCTTTTTTTTTTAATGTCATGCACATAGGTTGTTAGGAACTGCACAGAAGTGGATGTTCTTCCATTCATTGTCTGTGGAAATATTGTTAGATGTAGGTTCTTGCCTTCGAGTAAAGGGATACCAGAAATCTACATAACACCACTAAACCTATAACTATAACTATAAGTTTTACCAAATTTACAAATTTAGTTTTCTGATGGGAAACACGTGTACTCTTTCCCTGCACTCATTTTGTCAACTGTTCTTTGTTCCTTGCAGCAGTTGTCAAATTATAAAATTTAACCCACAAGTAAGAAATCACATCTGTGCTGAATTGGACCATGAAGAGAGTCTGGACAGCTGGGTATCTGGAGTTTATGTCAACAGATTAGTAAAATGTGTGTTGTAATTGAATCCAGTAACCTTTTTGATATTGTTAAATAGAAATTAATATTTTCTATTTAATAAGCACCCATCCAAATTTTACTATATGCAATGGGACTTCAATTCAATGCCTTTAGAGAAAGAAAATGCCATTCTTCTAATGCGAATTATTCCCTCTTCATATTGTGGCAGAAATTTACCGATCATTATAATTGTGTTTGTTACTGTGAAGATTATGTAAAAAAACAGAAACTGTATGAGTAAGAATATGCCCTCTGGCTCTCCACTTTATCTTCATGTCATCAAGGATCACACCTTCTCTCCAGCGGGTCGGGTCGTCACCCACTGATGTCGGAGGGATGGGCTGCCCTGGAGCAGTCTTCAGAGTCTCAAAACACAGGCATCCTGATGTGTCAATTTCCTGGAGAATTCAATATTTTTTTCTGGTTTTTGTGACTAATATTAGTAATATGTTAAGGAGGGTGCAATGGAGTCAAAATGATACACAGAAAGTTACCAATATTGGAAATTATAATCACTGAAGACCATATTTGAAATATTAACTCAAATTAATCTTTAATTTTTAGGATGTGTGAAGACTTAGGAGTCTCCATGTACAATTTTACTCATTCTGTCTTTTTCTTGCCCTTTCGAATCCCAACAACAACAATAAATATGCATTAACTGGCTCTCCGGCTCTTCTAAAAGTAAAGTCTTTAAAAGCTTCTCTCTATTTGTTCAAGAAAGTATTACATTATTAGTGTGTAATAATGCAAATAAATCATGCTTAAAATTAATTTGAATTAGTTCTATTATAATGTGTTATTTCGCTGGAAAGAGAGTTAACTGATTTTTACCTATTAAAAAGTTTCTGTATACATGAGTCATTCTTTCCTACATACATTTAAGAAGTTCATGACAGACTATATATTCACTGAACTCCACAGAGTTATTCTCCTGGAGAATCTGTCTTCTTAACTACTGATTAGAATACCAACCAATGCATCCATCTTCATTACAATGATTTGGGAAAATGACCTTGGAGACCGTCTTTCAGTTTAATGCTGTGATTTTATTTTAAAATATAAATAATGAAATAAAATATTTTTACATAAAATTTCTTTTATCTAATTAATATCTTCCAAAGTAATGGTGGTATCAAACATTTCCTTTAATTATATGCATTAGTGGCTTTTCCTGGACAAGTCTTAATTAAGTTGTACAATGAAGATCAATACTCATTGTGTATTCATTGTAATTTACAACAAGCATATATACTGTTCAGAACAATTTAATTACTGTAATTGTTGCACAGAAGATACTTAGTGACTGTTATAGTGATAGAAGTTCAAAACCATTACTGCCTTTTAAAATAAATTTGGTATTGGCCATCTGTATGTACTCTTTGGAAAAGTGTCTCTGCAGGTCCTTCGCCCATTTTTTAAAGATTTTATTTATTTATTTTTAGAAAGGTGGGGAGCGAGGGGAAGAGAGAGGAAGAGAAACATGGATGTGTGAGAGATACATCCACCAGTTGCCTTTCACATGCCCTCGTGGGACCTGGCCTGCAACCCAGGCATGTGCCCTGACTGGAGATCTAACCAGGGACACATGCCTTTGGATTCACAGGCTGGCACTCAATTCACTGAGCCACAGTAGTCAGATCAAAATTAGATTTTTTGTTTTTTTGTTGTTGAGTTTTTGAAGTTCTTTATAAAGTTTTAATATTAACCTCTTATTGGATGTATCATTGGAAAATATATTCTCCCATTCAGTGAGTTATTTTTCATTATGTTGATGGTTTCCTTGGCTGTGAAAAACATCTAGTTTGATGTAGCTAATAAACACAGGAAAATATGCTCAGTGTCACTAATCATCAGAGAAATGCAAATTAAAATCACAATGAGATATCACCTCACACCTGTCAGAATGCTGTCATCAATAAATCAACAAACAAGAACCGTTGATGAGAATGTGGAGAAAAAGGGAAGCCTCATGCACTGTTGGTAGGAATGCAGACTGATACAGCCACTGTGGGAAGCAGTATGGAGTTTTCTCAAAAAATTAAAAATGGAACTTCCTTATGACCCAGCAATTCCACTTCTGGGAATATACTCAAAGAGACCCAAAACACTAATTTGAAAGACTATATGCACCTCTTTGTTCATTATAGCCCTATTTGCAAGAGCCAAGTTTAGGAAACAGACCCAGTGCCCATCTGTAGATAAGTGGATGAAAAAAGTAATGGTACATTCGCACAACAGAATACTACTCAGCTGTAAAAAAGAAGGAAATTGTACCTTTTGTGACAGCAAGGATGGACCTGGAGAGTATCCAGCTAAGTGAAATATGCCAGTCAGGGAAAGACAAGTACCGTATGATTTCACTTGGATGTAGAATCTAATGAAAAAAATAAACTAACAGACAAGATAGGAACAGACTCAGAGAGAACTGAGTCTGTAGGAACAGACTCAGAGAGAACTGAGTCTGTTCAGTGAGGAGGAGGTTTGGGGGTGAGTGAAAAAGCAAAGGGATTAAGGAAAGAAAAAAGTACTCAGACACAGACAACAGTATGATGATTACTAGAGGGAAAGCTAGCAGTGGGGAGGTAGAAAAGGGTAAATGAGAGATTAAAGGTGATAGAAAGAGATTTGACTTAGGGTGATAAACACACAGTACAATATACAGATGATGAATTGTAGAATTGTACACCTGAAACCTCTATCATTTTAACCAATAAATTCAATAAGATTATAAGAGTAAACAAATGAATTTGGTAATACTGGGAAATCAACTTCTGAAAATTCACATTCAGATGGACCCTAAACTTCTGGTTCTATGTAGCTAGCTTAAGTAGTGGGGGGAATGGATGGGGATAATATAAGTGCTTTTTCATGCATGCTGTCATGCATGTTGAGAAGTTATTAGAACATAAAATAGCTACATTGATGGTGTGAGAAAACTTTTAGGAGTTGGGTTATAAGAATACTCTATTTTTTCTAAATGGGACTTCAACATTTACTACTTTTATTTCCTTAAATTGGAGTAATATTTTGATTCATATGGAATTCCTTCAAATATGCTAAGTTCTATTAGTGAAGATCACAATACCGATGTGCCTTACAAACATTTGTGAAGGTAGAGATTTTCTAGTGGAACCATGGGCATTCGTGCCAGGTGGTCTCAACTTTGGCGGTAGGGACTTTTGAGCCAGATCATTTTTCCTGGGAGTGGGCAAAGTTTTGCTGTGCACTGAGGGGTACTTAGCTGCATGCCTGGCTTCTTCCCATGAGATGCCATCCTTCAGGGTTTTTTTAAAAAAAGATTATTTAAGTATAGTTGACACACACATTATTTCAGTTTTAAGTCTACGACACAATGTTTTTCAACATTTATTATATACCTTAAGAAGTGATTACCCCCCACCCTCTTGATTTCAAAATCTTGATTTGAAACTTTTAAAATTTTCAAAGATGTTTCCACACATTACCAAATGTTCATTTTGAGAACCACTTGTATGCACTCATGTACACATCCTCCAGATCTGCCCACTGACCAAATGATTCATTTATAAGAAAACCAGGTATTCAGCCGTTATGAGCATAGGCTAGGTTCATAGGCATGAGTCAAACATAGTGTTCTTTTCAGGAAACAATACGGTTCTCTATATTCAGTGTTTTGAAGATAAGGATTGGATGCTCATTGAATATTCAGCAATGATACCTTACCTCAATATAGGAAAGGGAGGATCAGAGATGGTTTCTTGGAGAAAGTAGTTTCTGGAATATGTTTTGTAGGACAAATGAAGAGTTACCAGTTCAGAGAAGGTGAAGAGCATTTGCCAGAGCTAAAAGAGCATGTGCAAAACTTGGAGATATAAGAAAGCGCTCTCTCTGTTCCTATGTATATCAATATGGAGATGGGTATGGAGATCTGTATATAAATCATATGGTAATATATCAATATATAATAGATATATATGTAATTTTAGTTATTTTCCCTGAGGGATGAAATCCTAATTTGCTCTGCATTATTTGAACAAAATTATAATGTAGTAATCTGCAAGTCCTTGCCTACAACATCTAATTTTCCTTTTTTCTCAATTTTCAGTTTAGTAATGGTATAAATATTTTCCTTGCATTGTGAATTTTTTGAAATCATCTATTTAGAATAGGAAAGCAGTTTTAGACAGGCATGGGAAGTGACACACATATATTTCTTATAAACCTTCTGATATGTTTATCTGAAAAAAAAACTTGACAAAATCATCACATGAAAGATAATACATGTTTCTATCATAGCTATTTTCATGCATTTAATAATGTATTCCAAATACTGAAAATGTTTATTAAGTTGTATTAATAACCAAGCTAGTGGTTTGAGTTCATTCATTTACTTTCACACACACATATATTTTAGGCTAAAAAAGAAAGGGTCAAAATAGTAATTTAGATTAAAGTTAATTTAAGTGAGTATAATGAAACTTGAGAAAGATATCGAGAATTCAGTTGGTAAAAATGAATATTTCAGCCCTGGCTGGTGTAGCTCAGTGGATTGAGTGTTGGCCTGTGAACCAAAGGGTTGCCTGTTTGATTCCCAGCCAGAGCACATGCCTGGGTTGCGGGCCAAGTCCCCCATAGGGGACTTACAAGAGGCAACCACACACTGACGTTTCTTTCCCTCTCTTTCTCCTTCCTTTCCACTTTCTCCAAAAATAAAAATAAAATCTTTTCAAAAAATAATATTTCAGGATCCACATATTATCTAAAGATCATGACAGGCTGTTTAGCGATTCCTAGACTTCCTACTCACATCAGTTAGCCACCCCAGGACTCATTTCAGTTTGTCTGCCATCATAATAGCAGGTCTCTAGTTTGCTGATCTGTTCTATTTTACCTAGTCTACACGGATAGGCTGCTGCTCAATACCAAAGGTGAAATAAGTGAATCATAAAGATGAATAAACATAATGATTTAGGTTCTGTACTCCCCTGGCATTTAGTCATGTCTAGACACATACCTAAGTGTCCCAGAAAAGTCAAAATGAGGACAAGGACATTTAAGTTCAATGTAGCCTTATTTCCCTGGAAACCAGAAAAGTCAACAATAGAGTAAAAAGAAAAGACAATGGATCTAAGTGAAATATTAGATTCAGTGGAGTGACTGACAGACTTGCAAGGTCAGTGAGTAGGGAAACATATTTTTTTTCCATTTTAAACAACAGTTTATCAGTAAGTCAATTTTCCTTTAAAAATAATTCCACAAATTATTTATTGTATTATTTCCTAAAGCCAAGGCGATGTGTGCAGGACAAAGATGAGGATGGCACAGCCGTTCCATAAGGATGCACTGTTATAGTTAAAGAGCTCAGAATTTGAGGGAAATACACCAGTGTCCTGAACACCCACTTGTACTATATACATACGTGTGTGTATATATGGAGTGTATTTCTGTTCTACAACCATTTATAATTTTTGATCTATCTTTAACTAATACAAGCTATTAACTTAATGTGTAGGTAGGTTTGATGTTATATGAAAGAAAATGATGGGAAATAAGGGTTAAGTGCACATAATTTCTATGGTGTATAGAAAATTTTTGTTTGAATCATGATCTTGATTTTCTAGGTTATGGTAACTCTGTTTTACATTCTCTTACAGAAATATTATAACAAGTTTCTCAGCCGAAATGTTAACCCTTTAGCAGCCAGGCTTCACTTGCTCACAGAATCACTTTTTTTTTAATGCTGTCATCTCATGATACTGGCTCTTGAGTTTAGTTTAGGAAACTTCATACTTCTGACTGGAGATAACCTAGTTTTCTCCCTTTTGGGCCCATATGCCATGCTCACTTAGTGTTTCAGCTGCAGAGTGCGCCAAGTAGATCTATTTGGGTTATGCAAAATAGGTTGGAAAGGTAATGGTCTGTGGTCCAGCTCTAAAGCATTTTGACAACATAGTACTCTTCCAGGTAGTTTAAGCTGGGGGGGGGGGGGAGACAGTAGGTAACTTCTTCAAATATAAACATGGCGAACATGTGGGATGTGGGTGCACATGTGCGTACATACTGCGTGGCTTCCCTTTGCAATATTCAAACTTCCTTTTGATAATATTCAAACTTCCACTCTGGGAGTTCCAGATGCTTTAAGATATAGAGCTATAATTGATGCCTGCCTTTCAAAAATGTAGCTGATAGTTCTTCAAGAAGCACATTCGAGATTATATATAAGTAGAGTATATTTTGGAAATTCAATTGACACATAACTGTAACAACAACTTTGAGAACTGCTATAATATCCTTAACTTGGTTAAGAGTGTATAGATTTATTTCTTAATTAAGCTTGCAATTTGGATTACAAATTTCAGTTAATATCACAAAAATGTTACAAGCTTGGGGATAGTTTATTGCTGTTTAATGTAAATTATTTGTTAATTGCTTCATAACAGCTTTCCAGAAGAAAATACAATACATTCAGTCACACTTTTATGGCAGCAGCTAATCCCAAGGCCTAGCGCCTGAAAAAAATTGCGTGGGCCTTACTGTTTTCTATGGATTTTTCACATTTGCTTTTTCTTATTTTAATTCTTCTTCTTTATTGTTGTTTGATAAAAAAAAAACACTTAGGGTAATGACTTGTTTATATAATTTTGCTCTAAATGTTAATTCAAAATCACTTGTTCTCCTACATCAAAATATTTTCTTTGATTATAACTCTCGTATGCATCACAATGAATGCTTAATCTAATTTCAGTTATGTAGCAATGTGCACTTTTACTAACACTAGGGAAATAGTTATGCATTTTTGTGCATTTGACTCAGTTTCGTGTCCTTTCTCTTTCAGTGAATTTATTGGATTCACGTACTGTCATGGGGGACCTGGGATGGATTGCTTTTCCAAAAAATGGGGTAAGCCTTTTATAACATTTTCCTTTCAACTTAAGCTACCCAAGTAGATATCAGGTTAAATGTCACGTGCCCTGGACAGATTTGTTGTGAACAGCACGGGGGTGTGTGTGTGACAGGGACGGTGGAGGTTACAAATTAGCTCTGACTGGAAAAAGCAGGAAGGGGTTTCAATGACTGCATAACGAACACGTGATTTTCCTCTCTGAGTATTCCTCCATAAAGAATTGTGAAGTCACCTTCAATATTCAGGAGCATTTCAGATTAAAGCAACCAACAAACTTATAGAATGGATCTATCTTTAAAAAATAAATAAATAAACCCCTGCTGCCTGTTTGCCCTTATCCTGGTTATATTAATTAGAAAATAAAGGTCACATATCAATGACCAGTGTCAATTCAAATACTGGGCCAAATTTATTTTGTATTTCTTTCCTAAATTAGGGAATGAAAATATTGTAAGAAATTTCTTTAAATTCCATTGAGATTAAATGTTTCTCAGACTATCAAGTCAGTCATCATTCAGTTTTTTTTAACTTTTGAATTTTTCTTTATTAAAAACTTTCAGAAAAAATGTTCACTGGAACATTTCTACAGTCAGCAACTTTTAAAAAAAATATTTGATTTATTTACTGTAGAGGGGAAGGGAAGGAGAGAGGGAGAGAAATATCAATGTGTGGTTGCCTCTCGTGGGTCCCCTGCTCGGAAGTGGCCTGCAACCCAGGCCTGTGCCTTGACTGGGAATTGAACCAGGATCCTGTGGTTCACAGGCCCACGCTCAATCCACTGAGTTACAGCAACCAAGGCGGAGACTTGTTTTGTTAGTAAATTACTCTACTGGTGTGTATTAAAAATAAAGTATTTAGGATGAAAATTAAGTAAATTGTATTTTATAAGTCATATTAATGTATTTTGATACTAATATTATTAATACATAGATTACATTAAAATTATTTAATAAATACTGCTAAATTAAAAACACATCCATATTATTAGATTGAAAATAGAGCATGAATAGAATATTATGACATAAAATTATTATATTACACAGGGAGTATAAACTTCATTGCATAACTATTAAAAATAATTTCAACACAGAGATTTTTTATTTTTAATTAAGTTAATGTTTCACTTTTTAAAAAAGATTTTATCCATTTATTTTTAGAGAGAGAGGAAGGGAAGGAGAAAGAGAGGGAGAGAAATATCAGTGGGTGTTTGTCTCTTACACACCCGCTCCCAGGGACCTGGCCTGCAACCCAGGCATGTGCGCTGACCAAGAATCAAACCCAGGACCCTTTGGCTCATAGCCCACACTCAATCCACTGAGCCACACCTGCCAGGGCTAATATTTCACTATTATATTTAAGCTAAAATTATCCAAATTAATAAACTACTTTGTGACAAAAGCAAAAATATTTTAACCTTCCATTTTAAGAAAAAACAGTTTGAATATTTAACTTTAAAAGAAAAAGAACTTATGGGCATTGTCAATAATGTGGAGACTGTGGGAGGTGGCGGTGAGAGGAGGTGGAAGAGATATGCGGGGACAACAGGTAATGGTAAAAATACAACAAAATTAAATGTTAAAAAATAAAAATGTGCAATTACTTTAGAAAATTATATATACTAATACTTTTTTGTATGATTTTGAAGGTTCATTTTAGTTTTATTTTAAGTAGCTGAATATGATTCCAAATCTGGTATTAGCAACACTAATAGCTAATATTTTAATTTTTTCCATTTGCTGAGCCAGGTGTGTTTATCAGTTCCTTACTAAGAAAGTTGTTATTTCAGAAGTAAATTAGTAGTAGTAATTGTTGTAATTTATAATAATTTATATGTTAATATCCTAACATCAGTGTGCTTTCTCTTTTTCAATTTATTTGGTATTTCTTTTTAGTTGTTAAAATTTATAACTGTATTTAGAGATACATTAGAAATAAATCAAAGACATTAGAACATAAGATAAGCCAAATGGGAAACTGTCCTACTCAGATATAGCCGGGGCCAACACATGGTGTGTATTCTCCTCTTCTGTCATTCTTTTCCCTTCCCATGCTCCCCCTTCCCTTCTCTCTCACCCCCACCCCCAAATTGTTCGCTTTCATCTATCTTCCTCACTATATAGGTAGAGAGCTGCCGAACATCCATGATCGAGGACCTATAAATATATTTTGTACTCTCCATTTTTACCACACTCTGAGAATGATTTATCACATGAATATTTTAAGTTGCCCTTTCTGAGAATATGGCTGATATGCTGCATTGAAATTAAATTATGAAAATCCGAGAGGACATGCCATGCTCTTTTTGAGTCTAGTTTTGTGTTCTCCAGTTTCCATTCCAGAGTTACTCAGAAAAATGTTTACAGAGTTTAACTACGGGGGGAAATCTGATGTTGCCCTGACTCTAGCAACTAGAAACGTTGGGGAAAATTACTCAGTTTTGTACATGGCTTCTGTATAAAGCCCAACTGATTTCTTTAAACATATATAATCTCTTTGTATCAACAATGGTCTCTTGCCAATCATTCTAACAGTTTTATTCTTTCCTTTTCTTTGTAGTATAATTGTTAGTAAAATGTTCAGTTTTAGTATCTGGTTTCAGTTAGTATTTTGTTCAGATTTTTAAATGTTTTTTTAATTCTTGTAGTATTTTGGGGTTTTGTTTCATCTGATATAGCCACGCCTGATGTTACCATTTAGAAAAGAAGAAATTGGTTTAGAGAAACTTAGCACAAGTGCACTTGTTTAAATCTGTGGAATGTGTGCAGAATCCAGGTGTTATATTTTCTTATGTCACTCAAATGCAAAATGAAGGGATTTTTAAAACTGTATTTTGAAGGAAATGAGCATACAGAGTATAAATACTTCTAAAAGAAATATATGTACATTTAATATGTTGTTATTGGACTGTGCCATGATGATTGGATAAGCAACCTAATTCTAGGTGAAACATAGAGAGAGGTCAGCAGAGTGATTTGATGTCAGCAAAACTTGTGAAGTAAAGGCTTCTAAACGTTTTTTGTCCAGAAAAGATATTAAAACAATAGAAAGCATGTAAGGATCAACTTTTCAAAACTATAAAAATTAAGCAAAGTCTTGGAACCATCCAGCAACACTGATTTTTTTTAAAAATGACTGAACTGCTTTAGAACAGCGAGCTTTGTGGCATTTTGAGGTGCCCTATGTCCTTTTCTGGCTTTTCAGCTCTCAGATAATTTTGACAAACCAAAAACAACCTGCCTCCATGGTGAAAACCAGTAGCCTAGCAGGCACTGGAAGGGGCAGAGTAGGGTAGGAGAATTTTTAAAGCTTTATTCCAGAGATTTGTCATTATTCAGTCTGATGACGCCCAGGAAAACTGGTCTTGTAAAGCTGTCTTGATTTAATCTGACTCAGAGCTCTCCCAGTAGGAAAGCTTTTATTACACCAAGTAAGGACGTATATGCTATTTTCAGAAATTTTCCTGAACTTCAGTCCTTAAGAATGAATATTTTATTTCCTTTAATGTTTTTATTTTAAACTGTTATGTATGTTTTCCATTACCACTTGACCCCCTTCTACCCCTGTCCCCCATAATGCCCACAGTCTCGCCCTTGTCCCTGAGTCCTTTTTCCTTTTTCCCTGATCCCTCTATCCCCTCACCTGCCTCCCCACATTAGCTGTCATCCTACTCTCTATGTGCCTGTCTTTGCTTTGCTGTTAGTTCAGTTTGTTCATTAGATTCTACAGGCGAGATCATGTGGTGATTACCTTTCTCTGAGTGGCTTATTTCACTTAGCATAATATTCTCCAGGTCCATCTGTACTGTCAAAAATGGTAAAATTTTCTTCTTTTTTTTGTGTTTAATATAGTATACATTATGCAAATATCCCATAGTTATTTAATCCACTCGTCTACTGACTTTATTTCCTATATCAATAAAAATTATCACCCCACTTTGGGCCTAAAAGTTGGGCAAGTACTTAGGAGAAACACTTAGGCACTCCTTGCAGCCACGCCCATGTTCCACACCCATCTTAGAAGCAGTCATTGTACCCGTGACACATTTCTGTGCTTGTAAGCAACTAACTTCTCGTGGCTGCCTCACAGTGACCAGCAGACAGCGTTTCTAAAACTTGGCTCAGTTCCTGGCATATAATAGAACTTCAATAAATATTTATTGGAAGTATAACTTGTTTTATTTTGTTTTATTTATGGAATGGGTCATAAGTTATGACTTATATTTGTGTATAAAGATTAAACAAGTCGGACTGAGAGTGGAACTTGGCACCGTGTCGGCTCTTAGGAAACACACTTTCTTTGGCCTTGCATTGCATTTCTATTCTCTTCATACTAAGAGAACTGCCCACCAGTTTGTTTTAATCTATAAGTGTGTTTACATGAATTCACTGTCAGTGTGTAAAGGTTGGGAGATTTCATAGAAAATGAATTTCCAGCTCAGCAGCCTTTTATGATCTCAACAGCCAAAAGCTGAGTAAGGCTGTGCTTTTTTTAGGAGTAAGCAATTTCTCCTGTTTGATTCAATTTCCACTTGATACTCTTCACTCATTTAAGTTGCCAGTCTGTAACATTGTCATTTTGTGGACTCAATTTTTACCCTTTCACATGCATCCAGATTTTCTGTTGTTTCAGTACAGACTTTATTTTTAAAATACTTCACTTAATATTACATGCTGAGATGGTTTCTTTCTGTTTTTGTTTTGTTATTGTTGCTGCTGTCGTTGTTTTTGATTACTTCACCTGAGTGAGGACACATCCTTTGAATTTGAGCTTTGGTATGCGCGTTTTAGCCACAGTGGAGGAGACAGTGTTTCTCTGTGTGTATGTGTCTCTCTTATAGTGGTGAGTTGAATGCTCCTCTTTTTATTCTGGATGTATCTAGAAGTACCATGTTATAGCAAAGTTTACTTTAATGCATTTTGCTGCATTCATTCATTCATTCAGCAGATATGGTTTGGGCACTTGGTACATGTCCGTTTCTCTTCTAGGCACTGGGGTTAAAAACAGTGAAGAAAACAAACAACATTTCCTGACATCCTGGAACTTGGGGCGGCGTTATTTCGAGAATGAGCAGTCATGATGTTGGAGCAAAGTGGTAGATGAAATGCTTTCTAGTCGTGCCTTTTTTTTCTACACAAGAACAAAAGTGGCACAGGGGTGACAGTGTTTGCTCCAGGTCATTTGAGTAGTCTGTGGCACAACTGGGAAGAGCAGGTGTACTGTGCTGTGTTCGGCACTAGTGGTGTCATGTCACTGCTTCTCATTGTCTTGCCATGAAAACAGTGCTCTTTCCTGTATGTAATACCAATTAGTACTGACAACGACCGTGCAAAAGAGATACTTACTATTGTTTGTGTAAAGGAGGAAAATGAGGCTCAGTGCAGGTAAATGACTTGCTGAAGTTCATACAGCTGGTGAGAGACTGAGTCCATTTGAAACCCAGGTCTTCCAGGACACTGATGATTTTAAATAAGAGTTGAACTCCTCTGAACAGTTAGGTCTCCAGAGACATGACTAGACTCAGGAGGGTGCCCAGATTTCTAGTTTATATAAAAGAAGAATTTGTTCCTAAAGAGAAATTCATCTCAAAAAAAGTTTACAAGGAGTCAGAGTGGGTCACATTTTATTCGTTGCTAAATCATAAGTATTTGACAAAAATGTGTAGCACATTGGTATTCAAATATAGAACTTGCATTTGTTATGATGTGTGCATAGAATATGTAATTATATAATTCAATAAAGAGATTGATAGGTAAATAATTAAAAGGATGAAGCAACACCCCACTATATCTGTAATTATCGTGACCTCTGTGAATATTGGCTTTTCTATCTGTTAAGTAGGGGTGAGTGGCTATTATGTCATATATCCTGCATTGTTGTTTTAGGATTAAATAAGCTTATGATTTTGAATGTACAATGTGGTTCTTAAACCACTAAAGAAGTAGAAAAAGTGATGGTTTATGGACAGGCTTCTTCTGTGTTGCTGTCTTTAAATATAACCAGAAAGCAACAATTTAGTAGTTAAAAGTAACAACCACTAGCTATGTCTTTGACATTTGGTTGTTTAAAAAAGTAAGTAGACTTTGAGAGGTTTCATATCTGAACACCCAGATGTGCAACTCAATACTCTAACCTCCCTTTGCATAAAATTGAGGGGAGGGTTTGTAAATTATTTTCTTTTTGCCAGAACCATTCTTTAATTGTAAACAGTGACAAAAAACAAACAAGCAAAAACACAGACTGACTTCTGGCTTAATTGTTATAAAATATGTAGTCACCTTCAGTTCTAAATTTCATATTTATTTGAGTAAATAGTGTTTTCCTTTCAGAGCACCTTTTGGAAAATAATTTATACTTCAGATCTCAAAGGTTTTCAGCCTCAACCCATTAAGACATAATTTTAACAGTAAGAGTGATTCTTAAGAATGGGGCTATAAAATAATAAAGAGGCCTTGACAATTCAATGATTTTGTGATGGACTCTATTGTCATCCTTTTATTTTTTAAGTTTTCATTAGATTTCATTTAAAAATACTTGGAAATTTTATAATCATTTGACTTACTTTTTAAATTAATAGCCTTTAGTTTTTAGAGACATTTTAGGTTCACAGAAAAATGAGCAGAGTATGAAGAGTTCCTATACACCAACTACCTGGATATACTCCTCATTGTTTCTACTATTATTAGCATATCGTGTTAGTGTGATACATTTGTTATAACTGGCAAACTAACATTGATACATTGGTCTAGTTAAATGCCTTAGTTTCTATCAGAGTTCACTCTTTTTGCTGTACATCCTGTGGGTTTCAACAAGAATATGCTAACATACACTTATCATTTGCAGTATCATAAAGAACAGTTTCGTTGCCCTAAAATCCTCTGTGCTCCATCCATTTAACCCTTGCCACCTTCTTCCCTCCATCCTCTCTGGCCTCTGGCAAATACCTGTCTTTTTACTGTCTCTTTCTTTGCCTTTTCCAGATGTCATGTAGTTGGAATCACAGTATTAGCCTTCACTGATTGATTGGCTTCCTTCACTTAGCAAGAGGCATTTAAGTTTCTTCCATGTCTTTTTGTGGTTTGATAGTGCATACATTTTTATCATAGACTACCCTTGCATTTTTTATACTCAGCTGTGGGATTTTGGGAAATAACAGTGGCCCATAACCATAACAACTCCATTTCTGCAACTCTCTTTCACCCCCAATGACAAGTATTTAGTAGCAAACTTCACTTCTAGACTAAAAAAAAGGTAAGCAAAGCCCTTAAGGACATGTTTTTTTCCTTTAAAGGTAAAATCCCATTTCAATTAAAATTATGAAAATGCTTTTAACAGATGAGCAAACCTCACAATAATACATTTGTTTGAATTTTGATCAAATCGTATGGCTGACTACCAGTAGACCCACTAGGCTTTTCCCAAAGGAAGTATTTTATCACTGAGGCTTTCCTCTCTTTTTCTTCCCTTAAACTGTCAATCTCATATCCATAGCTTTATCAGCCCGTTTGTTCACATCTTGAAAGTGTTTTTGCTTCCTTCTAATTACATCAGAGTTATTTCAGTCACCTTCTGGAACATTTAATATTGATTAATCCATATAGTGTAAGCATGGATGTAAACAACCTTGTTTCCTGGACTTTTTTTTAGCAAGCGTTTTCAAGGCTTATTCTTATGAGAATAAAATTAATGGTTATGGTGTTTGTTTAGAGCAGATTATGCTCTCAGGTCTTAGAAATTCCACTACTGCATTTTTTTCCATCTGTTGTTGTTACAAATAATCACCAGATACACCTGCCTCCTTGGCTTCGGTGGAAGCAGCTTTTCCCCACTGAGCTCCCTGTATTTCCTGTAGCGCACAACGGGCAGGCTAGCAAGCTCCCCGGGGCACCGCCTCTGAGTTGTATTGCAGTTCTGCTTTTATTTCTATTCTCTTATCTTCTTCCAGTCATTGAGTACAGACATGCTTTTGAGGTACTTTACTATGCTGATCTTAGTGGCTATTAGGATCATTCATATTTATTTATTTATTTGAGAGAGATCTCAGAATATTGACTTAAATCATGGTTTTACTAAAATGGAGAGAGAGGGACCTGCATTCTGCCTTGGGAGAGAAAGAACTTGCAACACAGAGAAGACACTTGAAAACAGGAACTGATGGTGTTTCTGTTTCACTGCCATTTTGTGCCATTTCATGATTTTTTTTTTTTTTTTGAGGCAGAGAACCTGGGTATTTACTTCTGAAGTTGAAAGTAACTCAGGTTCAGATTGCTCAAAATGGACTGTGAGTATATTATGTGGCCTCTTGAGTCCCAAAAGACTTAAACTGGATTTTTTATTCTGAAGCTCAGATATTGGCCATATAGTATGTGTGGAGGTTTTATATATGGTTCTTTTCTTCCCAAAATTAACGGCAAAGAATGAGAAGAAATTTTTGAGCACTGCTAATTTAGAATCCTGGTTATGATCATCCTGAATTTTGCCAGAACCTTTCTTTGGCTCTGCTTTCTGTTAAAGGAGAGGAAAGATAAGGAGAACCGTGAGGCCCACACTGAGTGTGGAGAGGCTAATAAAGATTAAAGTAATGCTGAAGTGGGTAAAAAAGAACACATTAGTGGATAGAGAAAAGCTCTTTATTTGGACAGTGATAGAAAATAATTCTAAAGGGAATGGGTATTATACTATACAATGCAAATGCCAGTGTAATGAAGAACAATTCCGTTCCAAAGTAGCTTTGTATTCATTATTTTTTAGAAAAACAAAAAGCACACCCAACCCCTGAGGTAATTAAGATAAATAATTTAAGGAATTAAGCCTACACTGAAGTTTAGAGCAAGCATAATTTTGCTTTTAGGTTTCCTGCATGGACACCTAGCAAGTTTCCTAAAATAGTCAGCTTTTGCTTCGGTATATGAAACAACTGTGTTTACTTTTCGATATATGCCACAGTATGGAATGACCTAGCAATAGTCACAGTATATTCCTGCAAAGTAGGATTGAGACATGCAAGTATCATACGTTTGTTAGGTGTCATTTTATTGATGTATTTAAAATCACTATAAAATAACTCAAACATTTTCTTCTTTTGAGGTTCAAAACACTTTCCCTATGTTATAAGGCAACTTAGAAACATAAGCTGGAAAATTACCTTTATCCACAATATTCTCTTATTAATCCCTCCTTAACCTGAGTGCAATTGATCAGCTTAAGCAGCATCTTTCTATTGGCCATTTCAGTCCTACTTTCTCAAAAAAGCATGGCTCCAGGACTAACTCTCTTTCTCCCAGGTAGCAGATCATGCAGGGGAATCCTGCTTTTCACTCCATCCCAATCTCTGTTTATTTTTTCCTTCCAGATTGCACTGTGTACAGCTATGTTATTCACATCCATCTCCTTGTCTAGCTTTCTACACAAACACAATCCTTATAATATGTTCCTTTTTTGATGTTTTTTAAATTTAATCCTTACCCTAGGAGGATATGATTTTGGAGAGAGAGGAAGTGGGGGAAGAGAGAGAGAGATATCAATTGATTGGTTGCCTCCTATACCTTTCCAGACCTTGGATCAAGTCTTCAGCCTCGCCATTTGCTCTGACTAGGAATAGAACCTGCCACCTTTGTAGTGTATGGACCGATAGTCCAACAAACTAAGCCACCTGGCCAGGGCTTTTTATGACTTTTTCAATTGGTCTTTATAACAAGACTGAAGCATAAATGTGAACAAGAGTTTCAGGTCATTTCCAAAGAGTCATATACAGGTTAATGTCACCTCTGTCATTACCTCTACTATGGATACACTTGATCAAACAATCATTTCCCAATATAATTCTCACCTGTTTCATATAGCTTCCTAACATTTCCTTCTTTTGCATTTTATATATATGAATATACATTCATATGTGTACGTGTGTATATATATGAATTTCTGTCTCTCTGCCTAGATGTTTCTCTGCCAAATGATGTAGTCCATGTGAAGTCTGGGCCTAAAATCCTTTTCCTTCTCAAAAAAACTATCTGCTTTCAAAGGACATATGCATCAGTTTTGATATATGACTATAAGTATTTTTTACTCTCATCTTCCCTTTAAATAATGACGTTAAATAAAACTGAGTCTTGTAGGGGACCCTAGGGCCCAAACACCAGGTATTTTTCTGAGTGTTTTGATTGCTGTTTATCATGACCTGTTTATTTTTTTTTATTCCTACCCGTTTTTCGGCTGTTTTCAATTCATGTGACAATGCTCCTGAGCAAGTCAATTTGAATTAATTTTGCAAGCAAAGTGCTTTATGGTTCTGAGTACATAATCTCCCTCTCCCACAGAGAAAAAATATAGTGTAATCATTCAGCATTCCTATTGATTATATCCATTAAAGGCAGCAGGGGGAGAGAGAATACTCAAGACTCCTCTGTGTTAGAAGTTTTTTGAGGCTTTTGCTATTTATTGTCTATTTTCTCTGTCTTTTTTCTTTTAATGTCATTCAGTGATTGCACTAATGTAGAAACTGATGGTCCAAACTTCTCAACCTGAAATGTCTGTCCTCTGGATCTTAGTTGTTTCCATCTTTATGATTTCATAGCCCATCACACTTTACCCCAAATAACCTGATTTGTCTCTTCTTAAGTCTCTAAGCAGGGGTGTCCAACCTATGGCCCACAGCCTGTGTACAGCTCAGGATGGCTATAAATGTGGCCCAGCACAAAATCATGAAATTACATAAAACATTATGAGATGCTTTTGTGATTACATGTCACAATGTATTTAATGTGTGGCCCAAGACAATTCTTCTTCTACTGTGGCCCAGAGGCGCCTACAGGTTGGACACCCCTACAAGGATTTATACAAAATTCTACCTCCTGTTTAGTACACAGTAGAAGAAATACTTCACTGCCCACACTCCATTAACCCATCTTAATGCTAATCATGTTTTCAAGGCCCAGCGGAAGTTACACAACATGGAAACTGCCATTACCACTCTGAAGGGCCCACTTCCTAGACTGAGTTAATTTAGCATTTACTGTGTATTGAATACACTAAAAATTAGTTATTGATAGTATTACCTGTGGTTTGTGTGAATACTGAGAACCTCTCTAGTGTAAAGACCCTTTACCTTTAGTGTGAACATGACACTCTATGCCTCAAATATAAATTCACACTGCTGATGAATACATAATTAGGCATCCAAATTTTAAGGATGTGACAGCTATTGGACCCAAAAACTGAACATTATTTTTGCTAAAGATAGAATAATAAAAAATACATCAAAGTTTAGACTTAAGAGTTCTTATTCATTTGATGTCTGCAAGTCTGAGTCAAGAACACTTCATTTAATTATATAAGCTATTTTGCCAAAAGACTACAGATGTCTAGCTCTGAGGTTATATTGATAAACAGGACCCAGTTCCTGTGCTCACTTATTCAAATAGGTAAGTTTTGAATGATCCCCTAGAGTTGTGAAATATACAACCTGCACAAACATATGCATAATTGTTGGGACCTCTCTCTATTCAGCTTAATACAGATTACTAGTTTATATGAATATTTGCCTCCATAGAGGCAGTATGGTTAATATGGAGAATTTGAAATCAGCTACTCCAGATTAAAAATCTGGCTCCACCATTTACTACTGAAAATGTAGCAATTTAGTTCATCCCTATCTCTGTTTCCTCATTGGTAAACTCTGTGAGACAATACCACAACTGCACACGTTTCTTATATGGATTCGAGTGAGATAATGATGCAGTGTTTAGCATGATGTACGGCCTATATTAAGGAATCAGTTTATGTCATTGCTATTGTTTTTTTATCCTAGTTTCTGTTTTCCTTTTTATTTCCCACAAGAGGTACATAGTGGTCATGATAGACTTGTAAACTCGTTTTGTCTTGACCATTATCTTACCATCTTCAGTGTTTGAATTAAATTTTAGCTAAACCTTAAAGTTGTAAATACATTCACTTGTTAAATGAAGCATCTGAATTTTTTCTTTTTCTTTTTCTTTTGTCATTACAAATTGTGTTTTAATTCAGTTACCATATAAACAGTTCTATTGGGAACCTCTAACGTGTGTCCTTCTTTCTTCTTTTTTTTTTTTTAATTTTTATTTTAATTGTTGTTCAAGTACAGTTTTCTGCCTTTACTCCCATCCCAGCCCACCCCACCTCCCACCTATTTCCACGCCCCCCCTTGTTTTTGTCCATGTGTCCTTTATACTTGTTCCTTCAAACCCTTCCCCACTTCCCCTGAAATTCTCTCCCGTCTCCCCTCTGGTCACTGTCAGCTTGTTCTCAATTTCAGTGTCTTTGGTTATATTTTGCTTGTTTGTTTGTTTTGTTGATTAGATTCCTGTTAAAGGTGAGATCATATGGTATTTGTCTTGAATTTTTTCAAAAATAAAGAATTGAGAGGTTTTACCAAAAGTCACCTGGCAGCTTACTTGTTAGTACATGTATAAAGTTTCCTAAAACATTTCATTGTTTTTCATTGCCTCCATAATAAAACCACAAATACTAATTTGTGTGTCACAATTCCGAAATCTAAGTAGGAATACGTGCTAATTGTGACAAGAAGCAAAAATTCACAGCGAAGGGAGGAAACACTTACCAAATTCAGAACGATTTATAATTTTGTAGATTGGCCGGTGCTGTGGTGTGAATGCTTGTATCCCCACCAACTTTATATGTTGAAATCCCAATTCCCAATGTGACAGTATTAGGAGGTAGGGCCTTAGGAGGTTCTTAGGTCAGGAGTGTAGAGCCTTCCTGAAAGGAATTCGTGGCCTCAAAAGAGGCTCTCGGGAGCGGCTAGCCTGCTTCTGCCCTGTGAGGGTGTAGTGAGATGTCTGCCACCTGGAAGAGAGCCCTCACCCACCCACACCGACACCCGGATCTCAAAGTTTCAGCCTCCAGAACTGTGAGAAATAAATTTCCATTGTTCATTCTATTTGCTACCCAGTTTATGGTGTTTTTATAGAAGCTTAAACATAATAAGACAGTTGGCTTACACAGATCTAAAACCATTCAACACTCTAAATACCATCTTGTATGCATCTCTAATATAGAGCAGGAGTACAAGGATGGTCATATACTGAATAAATATTATTTTTTTAAAGATTTTATTTATTTAATTTTAGAGAGGGAAAGGAAAGGAGCAAGAGAGGGAGAGAAACATCAGTGTGTGGTTTCCTCTCGTGTGCCCCTTACTGGGGACCTGGCCTGCAACCCAGACATGTGCCCTGACTGGGAATCAAACCTGCAACCCTTTGCTTCTCAGGCCAGAACTCTATTCACTGAGTCACACCAGCCAGGGCTAAATAAATATTCTATATCTTCAAAACAACTTAAATGTTGCTCTGTATTTTCTTGTAAATAGGGTATGGGTCAATATTTCATTTAAAAATTATTAAAATAAAATGTTATGCTTATAGGGATAATTTCCAATAAGTATTTTAACTTTGTAAGTTATCCAGATAACTGAAGCCGGTTATTTTGTTGACCGAATTTTAATTGTTTTCAAGGAACAGAAACTCTCTTCAGCTAGCTTAAGAAAGATACTTATGGTGAGCTCGACCCAAGGTCAATTGAATTTTTGAAATATTGAAACTAAGGAACTCGGCAAGTTCCCACGAACAAGGTAGTAGTTACCCCTTGCCCCTCTGGTTCCTGCTTCTAACCAGTAGTTTCTTCATTCATCTCTCTGCAGTCAGATTTCTTTATTTCATGTTGCTTCAGGCTTTCCCACAATTCCAAGTTTGATCTCCTGTATTTCAAAGACCAGATCAGACTGACTGAGAATGTTTGAAATTTCACGGAGAAAGAATTTGATGGGTTCCACTTGGTTCAGCTGTCCATCACTGAGGGAACCATCTCCAGCTGGGATGGGGGAAGGGGATCCGATCGCACAGCATACAGGTAGCTAGAGCTGTTGGTGGCTGCCCTTGCAATACCGAGAGCAGCTTAAAGAAATCTCTGGGCTTCATTCTATTTAAAGTTGCTTAGGAATTCTGATGATGAAGCACTTGTCGAAGTGTGATGTTTGTTTTTCCTGTAAAATTGGTTCAGTTATAAAGAATAATTTGTAGTCCTGGCTGGTGTAGCTCAGTGGATTGAGCGTGGGCCTGCAAACCAAACAACTGCGGTTCGATTCCCAGTCAGGGCACATGCCTGGGTTGCAGGCCAGTTCCCAGCAGGGGACGCACAAGAGGCAACCATACGTTGATATTTCTCTCCCTCTCTCCTTCCCTTCCCCTCTAAAGATAAATAAAATAAAATATTAAAAAATAATAATTTGTAATGTGAAATATTGTATTCTGCAAATTTACAATGAAAAGTGTTATTTCAGTGTGTAATTGTCATAATGGTACAGCCTGGTTTCTGTGAAACACATGGATTTTACCCAGCGTTCAATAATTTCATTCAAATGGGCTACTTGAAGGTTTTACTTTATCCAATAATATTTAATTATTTTATATGATTTATTTGATATCTTAGTGTTACTTGCCCCACTATTCTTATATTTTAGACTTCATTGCTATCACTGATTTTATATCTTTTGGTTATCAACATTCTTTTCTGTACTAGGAATATCTCTCTGCCTTCGTGCACCTATAAGTGCCTATTCCTGTCTGCATCTAGTTATTATGAGTTGGCATAAAACTAATAACATCCTATTAGCTCACGGTTTCCCTAGGGTCCAAGCAACTAACCCTCGTGATTGCTGACCTGGTTCTGAAAGTCCCTGTGCTGCAATAAAGTCAAGTCTCTTGCTTAGAAACAAGTGATAGATACAAAAATATAGAAACATATGAGAAAGGCAACCTTTACTATTGATTGATATTGCTTTTTTTTAGGTGGAATTCCCTTATGTGTTTGTTTAAACTACTCCCAAAATATTACTATGCATATTTAATGCCATAAGTTATAAGTCTGAATTTATTCAGAAAATATATTCCAATTCAACTTTATTTCCTCATTTTACCTAGAACACATAATGGAAATGGTTCACGATGCTTAACTGAGCCCTTCATGTATTCCTCTCTGCATCAGACACATCAGGACCAGGCAGCCGCTGCTGCTATTGGAGAAGTTTAATTGTAAACAGTTTTGGAGAGTTGGGCATGCATGGGCTTTTAATTGATCACAACATGCAAATATGTAATAAGCCAATGAATCACAGGCTCTGCTATGATTACAAATTATTCAAATAAGGCAAGATTACTCAGTTTGTGTCACAAATCCTTTCAGTGTGCACAGTTAAAGGCATAACGATGAGTATAATCCTGCCAGATAGAGGCATTTCATTAAACAAGCTTCCTTCTTTTACTGTTTGCTGTCAGAGTGAATAATGAGATTTCAAAAAAATAATTGACAGTAGTGATAGTATATTGCATGTATATTAGCTGATAAATCTGGAATACTTTTATTTTCTTAAAATATATAGATTAAGGTTACTATAATTATAAATAACCTATATAATTTTAATACTAATATTAGGAAAATTAGTATGGTTCCAAAAAGCGGCATTGGGATGACGTTAATCTGGGAGGTGAAAGGAAGCTATCACGTCATCAGATGTAGCTAGTGCTTTCTAGCTAGCTACAACACTAGTGACTTTTGTGGCAGCACTATTGATTGGTGCACTGAAGTCCATTCTTGACATCCACGTACATTGTGTGTTTTCCTTTGAAGGTAGACAAGAGAATAAAGATATTAGATCATACACACCATAAGTAAAATACTAAAGATTCTCTTATACACCCTCTTCACATCTTTGAATGGAAAACAGAGGACAGCACTGTGAAAAATAATAAATGCAACATAGTGTTTTATAGTTGGATATTTCATGGTATTAGACAAATGTGGTCAATATTTTCTAATATACATTAAATAGCTTCCTTTTAAAATAAATTCAGAGAGTAACACACTATGGAAAAAACCACCACCGCAACAGCCAAAGTAAAACAATTGACGAATAATAATAACAATATCAGTTCATACTGAGTTCAATTAGTGAGTTGTTCCAAACTTTAACTTGGTTTACACATCTGTTCAAGTAATTATTGGTAATTAATACCCACATTTTATGCTTTTGTGGTTCTGACTTTGCTTTAAAATCTAACTGAGTAAGCAATTATAATACTTACAAAGGTGGCAACACTCAAATTAGTTCATAGTTGGAATTTGTGTAGACGTGAAGAGATCATGTTTATGATTCTAAGTGGAATGGTCACATCTGTGAATTAAAGTGTGAACTGGTGATGTTTGAGAATTTAGTCAGCTGTTATGGACTGCATATTTGTGTCTCCCCCATTCATGTTTTGAAGTCCTAAACCTCAGTGCCATGGTATTAGAAGGTAAGATCTTTGGGAGGTAACTAGGCTAAGGGAGAACCCATGGATGGGATTATAGAAAGAGGTAGGGGAAAGTTTGCTTCCTTTCCTTATGAGGACACAGCAATAAAGTGTCCATCTACAACCAGAAAGACACTAGTTCTGCCAGCGCCTTGACCTTGGATTTCTCAGCCTCCAGAGCTGTGAAAAAATATACATTATTGTGTAAGCTACCAGACTATGGTGTTTGTTGTAGCAGCTTTATCTGATAAAGGAGACAATTTTCATTTTTCTAAAAAAGAATGACAAGTTATAGTGTGGTCAGACATGGAAAAGGCAGCAAGAACATAGGAGAGCTCTGTCTCCTGCTCAAACATTGCATAAAAGGAAGATGTGTTCACTAAACAAGACAGACTGTGTGATGCAGATAATTTAAGGAGAGCTAAAATCCTGAAATTATGCCAAAACTTCCAAAAGTAATATTTTACTAAAGACTGTCTGAAACAGGAAAGAAATGTTTTAAGCCAAAGGGGTTCTATACTCAAACAAGTTTGGTAAGTATTAAATTAAATGATGGAACAACAGAAAACTGTACTTCAATAACAATTAAAATTTTAAAAAAAGGAAAAAAAAAGAAAAAAAATTAAATGATGGTAAACAGGTTTCTCTACCTGCTATATAATACTAAGCCTTTAATAAATTAATGAGCATTCAAGTTCTCCCAAATTATTTGACCAGAAAACATCTTATCCACTATACTTATGAATATCTTCATGAAGAACGTTTAGAAAACATAGTTTAGTATCATTTTATTCAAGCAAGGAACTTGTTCTGATTTTGAAACCTATGTGAATGTACTGATTTATAGAAATGTGAGTAAAGGAATACTTTTTTCTTCTTTTTTGATAATAGCATGAGGAACAGTGCCTATGAACCACTTCCCTAAACATGCCTGGAAAAGTTGTCAAAGCTACCATAGTAAAAACTAACTAGCCTGCCACTGAAAACTCGAGCCTGTACGTAGTTTCCAATGTGTTGACTGGGCTGCATGGGGCTAATTCTACATTCTTATTACACTCACTCAGTGACCTAGACATGCAAGCTATCACTGGAGAGGATTTCTGATCTACTTTTCTCAAAGATCAATGGCAGAAATCCCCTTTTTATCTGCATAAGTGAGGAACTCAATAATTTATTCAATACATGTTCTGATTAGATATCTATATACTGTAATCTTTAAACTATTGTTCCTTTGTAGAACAGAGAAAGAATCCATGTAAAATCCCACTAGAAAGTTATATTGAACTAATCTTTTCCTTAAATCTACTGCACCACAAATGTACAAGTGATTTTCTAAATAAAAATTGGTTTGAAATTACACGTTTTCAAAGTATTTTCAGTATTTCAATAAAGTAGTTATAATTCTCCATTGCAAGTGAAGAATTTAAATATCGAGCCATATTTTACATAATGCTTCTTTTTAAATGTTAAATTGTTACTCATAATGTGAGCTGGTTATATGTGATATTCAGTTAACTTTTATTGAAATGCAGTCTTTAAATATTTATTTTTTTATTTTAAAGATTTTACTCATTTATTTTTAGAGAGAGGGGAAGGGAGGTTGAAAGGGAGAAAAAGATCAACATGTGGTAGTCTTTCACATGCCCCTCACTGGGGACCTGGCCTGCAAAGCAGGTATGTGCCCTGACTGGCAATTGAACTGGTGACCCTTTGGTCTGCAGGCTGGCACTCAATCCACTGAACCACACCAGCCAGGGCTTTAAATACTTTTTTTTAAAGTGTTAACAAACTTAGATGGTGGAGTCTGGATTTTACCTGTGTCAACTGGTGATTACAGAATCAGTTTTCTTATTTTAATTGTAAAATGAGTCGGCTGTTAATATATTTGAACAATTTCTTATCATGTAGCTACAACCACCACAACAAGATTTTAAATTTAGCTCACTTTTGCAATCTCTTCCTTCCGTGAATTGTTAAGTATGTCTATTACTAAATTTTTCTTGAAAATTTTGCCTTGCCATGTAGGGAACTGGGAGAGAAATATTAAGCACTGTTTAAATGCTTGATATCTTGATATTCTTGAATGCCATAGCTGGCCTCATTCTATGATTAGAAAAGATAACAGTTTACCCCTGGAATTGCATACTGTATGACTGCATTTGTACATGAAAAAGCTGCATATACAACATGTGAAAATTCTCCATAGATGTGTCTTTTCTATATACTCTTGTAAAAAGACAAGTTATCATTTTATATATTCTATGCAATAAATTGGAAATTTCAAAGAAAAATTCATGAGTCACAATAATTCTCTTTACATGAACTTCTTTTCTCTGTCTATTATTATATTCAGTAGATTTTTCCCTTCAAGCTAGCTCTATATATTTGATTTATATGCAATAGTTTATGTATGAGAATGCATTATAAAGCTTAATACCGTAGTAACCCTTATCTATGGGGGATACTTCCCAGATCCCCTGTGGATGCCTGAAACCTTAGAAAGTACTCATTTGAAATATACTAGGTTTATGCCTCTGCCTACATATCTGTGATAAAGTTTAATTTATAAATTATACATAATAAGAAATTAACAACAGTAACTGATAATAAAATAAAATGATGACAATATACTCTCATAAAATTATAAGAATGTTGCATTATTAAATAAAATAAGGATTACTTGAACACAAGAACGGCTTTACCACCAGCAGTCAACATGATGACCCAAAGCCTACAAAGTGGTCGACAGGGGGCAGTGTGCACAGGGTGGATGTACTGGACAAAGGGATGATTTATTTCCCTGTTGGGACAGAGTGAGACAGCTCGAGATTTCATCATGGTACTCGGGGCAGTTTGCAAATTAAAACTTATACTTGCTTATTTTAGGAATTTTTATGTAATATTTTTGGATGGAAGTTGATCATGAGTAACCAACTAGAAAAAGCTAGACCTCAAATAAGAGGGAACCACTGTATATTCTAACTAAGGAAAAGCTCCATTTTCTTAATTATCTAAATCTTAAATATCACTACTGCTGTAGTAAATTTAAAAAAGTACATGCAGTAAACTCTGAAATCTTAGGTAGTCATTTCATCTATTCCAATGATCATTTTTTTCTACAGTAATTTTTAAATGTCTGTTTTGTCTGTTGATTTTGTTAAACTCCTTTACTGATGAAATTAATTTCAATGGTTTGTTCCCTTAATGTAATCTAACTTTAACTTTATAAAAATATTTTGAGTGAAATGATAATGGGTTTATTTTGTTATAATTTTAGTGTGCAGGTGACGCTTTGTTGAGTTGTGCACTTGAACCCTGTGTGGTTTTGTGAGCCACTGTCACCCCAACACCTTCAATTAAAAGTATTATGAGCAAGATAACAATGGGCTTTTTGTTATAATTTTAAAAGAAAAGCAGTTTTTAACAGCAATAAATGAATGTTCTTACCCATGTTCACAGTTAGCATGTCAAACTCTGCTGTGAATTTGTAAATTGCTGAAATGAAAGGCATTGAATAATGACAAGTAAACCTTAACATTCAAATTTGGGTTTTGAAATGTCACCAAAATTGTTTTTGTATTTAAACCAAGTCAGTAAAATTTTATTATATCTTGTAATTATTTTATCCTGTGTCTTTATCTTTTCTGAAAATAACAATTTACTCTTTATTATTGTAAATTTCTGCAAGTTTCTTGGCCAAATTTCATTCCCTAGTTTCCGATTTGTATAATGATTGGTAATAGTGAAATGTGAGGTTAACTATTAGATCATGAGATTTCTGTAGCTTTTTGTACATTATTGGTTAGTTAATGATGGTGTGAATATATACATTTTTAGCATTTCTAAGCCTTAATTGCACTTTACAAATTTTGTCAAATAAAGTCTTAAACTTTCATTGTTAGTTATAATAGCTGCCATAGTGTTATCATTTGTTTCTAAGACCTAGATATTCTGTTTCCAAATCTTTAATGCTATTTCATTAAAATTTGATATTGTTCTTAACACTTAATATAATAGATATGATCTATCACCATTTAATGATGAGACAGAAATGTTCCTATTCAAGTAATTATTATGAAGCCACTGACCCCAAAGATTTTATGTCTCAGTCTCTGTGCTATTCTGAGTATACATAGAATTCCAATGCACTGGAGCCTCCTACCCCATGCAGCTATTTGGAAAGCTGTAAGAGAGCCTTGATAGGTCCTTTCTTGCACTTAACACAAACCTGGCAGTATAGTTTATCGTGCTATATTATATTATATTATATTATATTATATTATATTATATTATACTATATTATATTAGTCTCATTATTATATGCCTACTATATGGTATGTTAGGTATAGATACAGTATGAGAAACATGCAATAGTCTTTCTTATTCACAGTTGTGAATAAGAAACACAACACAGTTGTGTTTGCAGTACATACTACGTGATCAATACAATTGTTGAATGAATGAATAAATGAATGTATTGCTGTTATGAATAGTTGTGCCATTCAGCTACCAGTGATGTAAAAATTAAACTCAGAGCACTTCTTAGATTAAAACTAAATAAACTAAAGAAATAAACTAAAGTGGTTTCCTAGAAAATCTTTATATTGCTATGCTATTTACTATTATTTCTAACTCTTTATCTACCCAGACCCAGTTGGTAGATTTCATCAAGGACTCTATTAAGTTTCCAGTTTATATTTGAGGAATATACCAAATAAAATAATATGTAGGATTGATTCTAAACAACAAAAAAATTACTTTTCCATAGAATAAAAAGCAAACCAAGCCGAATGCAATTACATGGGACTAATACAAGGATGCCTAGAGCAAGTTGGGCCTGACTGAATAATGTTAACCTTAAGGCACTCATTTAAGTTTAATCATAGTCCTTAGGCTTCAGCAAAATAACATCTAAGTGAAACTTTAATACGAGAACTTAACGAACTGAAGCTTATCCTTTGAACTCAGAGTATTGATGGTAATGTTCATATCCTATGCTCCTTTTCTTTGGTTTTCCAAATCTCTAACATGCTCAGAAGCACATCAGCATTCAGGCAAGCACAGACATACACAGCTGAGTATTATATACTGAAGAGCACCTAGAAGATTCCCTGGATTAAACATGTCAACATGCTAGAAGCCCTAATATAAACATCACATGCTAGAACCCTATGGCAGAAGTCGGAGGATTAATGAATATTTGAACTCGCATTCTTGTCCCAGAGCACCTGACTATAGTTCTGATCTGGATGCTAACTTTTCTCCTGTATTATAATTTCTCAACCTGTGTGTATGGTGCTTTCATTCATTTGCTCAATGAAATAATATTTATTAGAATCTGTTTTGTACTAAATACTGTGTTCATTTGAAATGAAAGACAAACTTTGTGCTTCTAATGAAGAAAACATGTTATAAATATTAAATAATGTGAACATTATCAACCACTTACTATGTGCCAGTGACTATAATTGGCACTGGAGAATCAACGATGGGTGTCCTATTTCCACTTTCATGATTTGCAATTGAGAATCACTATACCGACACATATATTGGCTCCATCGTGCTCTGGCCACAGTAGTATTTGGCACTTTTGGGTCTAAGTTTCTTCTAGTTTGGTGCATGTTGTCTTAGCCTGAGTATGTAAAGAAGGAAGCAATTTGTGTAAACAGTAATGTTCCCCAATGTTTTTATTTCATCTTCTCTTGTTTGACCTCGTTAAACATGACTGCAGTGTTCATTATTCAAAGTAGGTTATATCCTGATTAAGGGGAGGATCATTTTTCCAGTGTCTGAGGTTAGAAATTACTCCATTGCTTTTCCTAATGAGTTTCAATATATCATGGAAAAAATGATTACTTGGTTCATAGATTAGATACATATGCATGTCTGGCTATACACATGGAAGTACTGAAGCACGTTGCTCCTAAAATATCCATTCTTCACTTTTTGCTTTTCCTCCTATCTATCTCTAAGAGGGGAAGACCTTACCAACTTTTGTTTTTCTACTTTTCTTCCTCGTATGGCAAAAGAGATTGAGAACTTTTTAAATTTATGCAAGTCCATTAACTGATTACTCAGGTTACCTGGATTATTTTCAGAGAAAATGTCTTTAAATTTCCCTTGTCGCAGAAAAACATTAATTTCCTTTCTGGTTTAGCATACTGTTAGAAGAAAAAATCCAACCAACATCATGGTCTGCTTTCATATATATATATATATATATATATATATATATATATATATATATATTATGGTATATACATATACATATATGTCATCCATATATAGGTTTATATATATATGTGTAGCAAATGTTCTTTATATGTTGATATAAAGGTTTCTATATGTATAAAGGTTCTATTAAAGGTTTTATAGGTATACAGGTTATGTATAAAAATTTAAGTATTATTTTGACTTTCACTTTTATAAAAGGAAAGAATTACATCCACTAACAGATTGGGGGTTTAAATTTCAATTTTTTTCTTTTATTGTTTCCAGCCAGAGGAGAAGGGAGGGAGAAAGAAAGGGAAACGTCCATGTGAGAGCGATACATCGATTTGTTGCATCTTGCCCGTGCCCCAACAGGAGACTGACTGCTTGTGCCCTGATTGAGATCCAACCCATGTCTTTTCAATTTGCAGGACGATGCCCAACCAACTGAGCCACACCAGCCAGGGCTGATAGGAGGTTTTAAATGATCATTCATTGTGTTAATTTCCAAAAGCAAAATGTAGTGACTAAAGAGATATTTTTTAAGTTAAGACAAATATGTCTATAGGTAGGCTTAAAAATGGCAGTTATTTGCTTATAGAAAAACTGAATAGGACTTAAGTGTCATGGAGAAACATTGCATTAACTTGACTTTGATTAATTTAAAAGAACACCATGCATATAGATTTTAACTTGAGGGAAGGGGACCAAATCATCTTTAATTCAACTCAACTTCTTACCCTGAAACCTGGTCATAATCTGGGCCTAATAACTAAGGAACAGTTTTGGCCACTGCATGTAGCACACTAGAATGTCTGCCAGAGGCAATCTCAAGTTAGTGAATTTTGGAACTTAAATATGCTTAAAAAATCCTAAAGTTAAAAGAACATTATAGCTAATGGTGGCAAGAATTGTTCTTTATAAAAACTGAGTTAAAATTCTTAAGAAATGAACTTAGGATGGAGGAGAAAATATGTAGGTCAGATGATAAGAATAGGCTGCATCTTGAAAGGAAGACTTGCTGTCTGTTTCCTGAGTGCAGATGGTTTTGGTGAATCTCTCCTTGGAGGATTTGGAAGGAAGACTCAGTTTAACAAATATGTGCTCACAATAGAATCCAAGAATTGTGCTAAAGATTCCAAAATATTGTCTTTCTTCCTTCAGGAAACTTTTTGTTTAGTTTGAGAAATAAGTACACTATACACATCTATGATATAATGTACTCTAGCCATCCACATTTGTTGGGCATTTTATAGAAATCTGCCCTTTTTGCTGGTATAGCTCAATGGATTGAGTGTGGGCCTGCAAACAAAAGGGTCACCAGTTCAATTCCCGGTCTGGGCACATGTCTGGGTTGCGGGCCAGGTTCCCAGTTTAGTGCATGCCAGAGGCAACCACACATTGACGTTTCTCTCCCTCTTTTTCTCCTTCCCTTCCCCTTTCTTTAAAAATAAATAAATAAATTATTTTAAAAAAACTTAGAAGAAAAAAAAAATCTAGCAAGACATTAGACTCACCAGAGTGAGACTGTGTGTATGGTGAGAGTTGAAGAGCCAGAACTTTGAGTATTGATTCTGGTATTGCCAGAATCATAGCTGCACAACTCATGAATTTTCTTAGTTTTGTCATCAAAATAATAATAGTTCCCTCATTGGACCTGGTAAAGATAAACTTTGTTAAATCATGTAAGGTAGTTAGGAAAGCCACAGGCACATATTAAGTTCTGAATAAATTTTAAATTGTATTACCATGCGTTATTATAATACATATTCCTGGGTCCCAGGATTCTGTAGGCCATGTTTAGTAACCACAAATCTGCCTACCAGGGTGGTTATAATACAGCTGGTAACTAAATAATCATTTGGAAACTTCTGTTGTAGGTTATTCAAATGGTGTTGAGGAATTAAATAAAGTAGGAATTCTCCAATAGGTAATAGTATAAATTACAAGACAAAAAAATAAAGAGATACTTGTGCAAATGAATATTTTAGGAAGAAATAAAAAGAAAATAAAAAAATTCAGTCAGTTTTACATACAGAAATATTAATCTATGCTTATTTGTATGTATATACATATAGTTTAATGTAATTATGACACTATTAAATTGAATGAGAATTCTGTGAACATACATACTTACCTAAGAAAACTTGGCCTATATATATTAATGAAATTCACTCAGTACTTCTCTTGCTGGATGTTTAATTCTGTCAGCTTTAAGGTATTTTAGTGGAGGAAAAAATGAGTCAAGATGGTTAAATAGAAAAAGAAATGATCTCAGTCATTCTTCATTTTTCCTTGAGAGATACATTTTCAAATCCAAGCTTCATAAATCAAATTCAATTATAGAATATAAATATATAGTTTTTGTAATTATATATTCTATATGGTTACTGATTCTACCTTGAATACAATTTTATATTCGATTGTTAAATACCAAGGCTCCTTTCTTTAATGTTGTTCTTCTAACAAAAGCAGTCCAGATTGTTTTTTAAATATTAAACATGTGTATATATATTTATTTATGTCATATGGGATTATGGAAATCCAAGGGTACTTAAGTGATCATGTAACTTGTCAGTGTTAAAGACATCATTTTTCAGTCATTTAGATAACATTAAATTATTTATCACAGATTAATGAAGTGAGTCACTATAAATAACTATACCATAGGCAAATAGTTACAAGGTTGTCAACATGATCTATTTATTCTTTAACAGGCGACTTTGTGGCAAACTTCTTTGACTAGGGCTAGTATATGTTTTACTCATTTGTTAATTGTGATTGCAATGTCTCAGCATGGAAACGTATCAGAATTATAAATGCAATCATCTTCTCAAGAATGTAAGTGCATATTTTGTCCCTGAATATGATAAAAACATAAACTAGCACATTTGGGGCATATTAGTTATTCTGTAAAACTCATTGCAGAAATCAACTATGTTAGCAATAAGGTTGCATGAAACCATAAAGTAACTTTTTAGAGAATAATTTTCAAGAAAGTGTCCTTTGATGATGCTGCAAGGCAGTTAGCTCTAAAACATGACTCTAAATTCTTGTAAAAAGTAACAACTTAAAAGTCCTCAAAGATTTTCAATTAAAGCAAGAAATTGAAAAATAAATTAAAAAATTAAAAGCATATTGAAATCTTTGCAACTTTTTTCTTTGCTTTATAAATTTTTTTCAGGAAATGTTTACTTCGTTACATTTTTGGAATAATTAAATTTTTAGAATTTTCTCTTGATAGGATGTACTTTTTTACATGACTTCAGTTAAATATGGTTGAGGAATCATTGAGAATCACTGAGAAACTTTTTTACTTAGTCTTGTAAATTTTAGTGTGGGAATTGGGTCATAGAGTCATATCCTTTGTGTGGGGGTGGGGGGTAAAAGAAAGAGAATCTATGTCCCAGTGCTTGAAAATTTCATTTAGCCCAACTAATTAGATCTTGTCAAGATAGATTTTTCAGATACCATTGTATATCTTTAACACCCTATTTCATATGAAAAGAAAGTGGTTAGAGCAAACCTCAGCACCACGAAATAAATTGTATTTTATTTACAAGAATCACTAGTTTCTAAAACTAGTTATGTTTTTACCATTTAATATAATTTTACCATCTCCTGAGACCTCAGTGGGCTTGCCAACTGTCACCAGGGATAATTAGGAACAGAGCTACACAGATAAATAAAATTCACAGTGATTCAGGTAGGCCCTTTTTCACAAGATTCAATTCTCTTCAAGATAAAACCCTTCTTGGAGCTGCCAACTCTTAACGACATTTGACAGAATTGAGTTCAACTTTTTCTTTCCTTGCCACTCTTCTGGTGGGAGTTATTACTGAGAGGAAAAAATAGTGGCCAGAGCAAAAGGCTGGCAACATTTCAGGGTTGACATGCCAAGTGTTCTTTGACTAAATTGTTTCTAGAAAAAGCAGAGAGAAATAACTCACTCAAAAGTTTTTGTCCCTTTGCAGTTAAGTCTCAGCACACCACTGAGTAAAGCGGTAATAGTAAACCCAATGCCCTCTGGTATTTTCATTTACCCATTTTTTTGTCCATTCATTCATTAACTCTTTCATTCAAATGTCAGCCATTGTCAACCTCTAAGCTCTACTCTACTTCTAAAATTTTGTTATTTCAAAAATATTTTATAAATGAACTCATATAGCATTTAAATTTTGAGATTTATTTTTCTCATTCAACATAATTCCTTGGAGATTCATTCAAATTTTTACTTGTATCAAGAGTTTGTTTCTTTATATACTGAGTAGTATTCCATTATACATTTTTATCACAGTGGGTTTAACCATTCACCTATAGAAGATCACCTGGGATGACTCTAATATCAGGAATATTTAAAATAAAATTTCTGTGAACATGCACATATAGGTGAACAAAAGTTTTCATTTACCCGGAATTAAAATCAATGGGTAAAATTGATGCATTTTATAGTAACTGCATATTTAGTTTTGCATGAAACTTCCTGTTTTCTAAAGGGCTTAACCATTTTACTTTTTCTACCAGCAATGTATGAGCAATTCAGTTTTATCACATTCTTATCAGCATTCGGTGTTCTGACTTAAAAAAACAAAATAATTTTAGATAGGTTTGTAGTGATGTACCACTGTAGTCTTAATTTGAATTTCACTGATGGCTAACAACATTCAACATTTTACACAGTTTACTTGCCACCTGTGTATCTTCAGAAGTAATATGTCTGTTTGTGGCTTGTATCCATTTTTTAATTGGATTATTTAGTTTTTACTGGTAAATTCTATGTCAACTTCATTTGCTAGATATAAAAGCTTCTTTGTGTCTTAGCTTTCAGCAGTGTTGCTTACATAGGTCTAGGCATGGAATTCAGTGTAGTGGGCATTTTGGATTTGAACATCAATAGTTTTCATAAAATTTGGGAAAATTTTGATATTCAAATATTGTATGTGTCATTTTTTTCTTTCTTCTCCTCCTTTGGAACTGTCATTATACATATGTTGATAGGCTTAATTTTGTCCTAGAAGTCTCTGCAGTTCTGTCCATTTTTTATTTAACATTTTCCTACGTTCTTCTGATTGGATTCTTTTTATTGATGTGTTATCATGAATGTAGTACATTTCCTGTTCATTACATATTATTACTACATTATTATATTGATGTAGTAAGACATAACTTATAGTGTTGTTTTATTGTTTTTGAAGCATATCAAAATGTTTTACTCTTTTTAAAATTTTCATTTCTCTCCTCATATATATTTGAGATTAGATAAATGAACTGATGTTAATCTTGTATAGTGATATATAGTAGGAATGTAGCACATTGTATATTACTATTAATGGTGTTGTAAATTTTTTATAATGTTTGGCCATTTCAACTTTGGAGGAGGTGTCATTTGGGCATATATATCCTTGGTCACATGTGAAAATCCTGGTTGAAAATATTTTCTGAATTTGTCTTGTATGGCCCAATAGCTTCCCAAATTTGGCTTCCTTTACATACTCCCAGCATGGAAGAGTCCCTGTTCCTTATGCCCTTCTAAAACTTGATTCCATATCTGTCTATGTTTCTCCTAATAAACATACATTTAAGCACAAAGAATAATTTTATATGCAGTATAAAGAGCCAAAAGTAGAATATGAAATTATTATCAAAGAACTTGAGATGTCCAGCAGCCCACTAAGCAATATTTTCTAAGGACTTTTAGTTATACAGTGGAAAAACTATTAGTCCTGTAGCAAACAAAATAGTGAAGTCAAGGACAGTTACTTCCTAAAATTATGGGTATATTCTTTATCATATCAAGAGTCCCAATTGCTCATCTACAAATAGATATGGATGTACCAAATAATAGTTAAGATTCTTTATGCTAAAAAATTCTGTATATCTGTGCCATTATTAGACTTATCTGTTATCTGCATTTACTCTATTTATGTTTTCTATTACTATACTATATTGGTGAAAGGGATTGTGTCCGTAAACAGAGAAAAAGGCAGTTTATAACTTGCTTTAATTTTAAGGATAAAATCACACTGCAAGATTAATTTCACTATTTCTACTTGTGGTTATTAACCTAAGCAAAAGGCCTCAGAATGATGCAGGAAGAATACAGGAAGATAAGGAAAAAATATAGGCAGAAGACCCAAGTAAGAAGAATGTAAGATTTCCTTACTGTTGCAATTTTACTAATGCTATAAAGACTTTATATTTGCCTAGAATTTTTAGCATTCTTAGAAAAATCCATTGTTTTAGCACTCCTCAAAAACAAATTAACTAATAAAATACAGTTAGATATGTTTATTTAATTGATAAACAAGGCATCTTTATACATATTAGTCCATCACTGCCGTTAGATAGTGTGCTATGTTATAAAACTGCATTCTAATTAGCTCAAATTTACATTTGCATTAAAGCAATGATCAAATACATGTAAAAATAAACACTGAAAAATCACAATTGTCATTTTAAAAGTATCAGTAAGCATTTTAAACGTCCAGATTAAGACTTTGGTAAGAAATAAGTACTTGTACTCATTGAGCAATTTTTTTTTTATTGTTGATGTGAACTGTTTGAACAAAACAGCTGAAAAATGAAGGCAGTGAAATTTACAATGGACCCAGGGCAGTTTCTTCTTTTCCTTCCATCTCAATGAGAGAAGCCCTGGGAAAAAATGAGGCTCTTCTCTATGGCAGTTCCAGCTCTGTGCTGGACAACACCAACTATAGATGGCCTTTGTTTCTGCAGAACTTCATGAATATGGACATGGCAAGTGGATGCAGTGTGTTAGTCTATGCTATGGCCATAGGTCACTTAGATGTGAATGTGCTCAAATCCCTAGTGTAGCTGTTTCCCAACAAAAATGAGATAGAAATTCATGTTGAATAGCCACTGATTACAGGAACATGATTAATGTGAGACATGAAATTGAATTGAATTACAGTGCTGTTGTTAAGCCTATATCAGAAGTTTAATTTTATGTATTGAAAAATGAGGGGAGAATAAAGGCTACCAAGTAAAGACAACATTATATTTCCTGGTATGTATCATAGGATGGCTAAATACTTCAGACTTCTAAGTGGGTTACTGAAAAAAAAATTGCCAGAATATCAAGAGTATAGTATCTATTTTGACTAAAATACTAAGCACACCAGTGATTACTCTCCTTTATTTTTGTTACGTTGAATCCCAATGGAAACTGAAAGTTTCATATAGCTATGAAAAGAAAGCCTCCCCACAACATTAATAATTATCTATTATACAATAGTATTTATATTAAAGAGAGTAATAATGACACTAAAATTTTTAAGTGTTATGGAGAATGTATGCTTTTAAGTAACACTGGGAGCACCATCTCTGACATCTCTCAGTGACTGTCATGAGGAATTTTTCATAGTATGCCTGTTTGTGTTCACTGTGAAATCCTGAAAACAGGAGAAAGGTGTGACTTCTTAGATCTTAAACTCCCTATGAATGTGTATCCCTGCTTCATAGTTGAGATTGAATTAACTCTTTAGAAAAGTATAAACTCACAGACTATGTAAACTTTGACAATAGCATACTAAAGATAATTATATTAGAACAGCCTTATATTTATCAAATGTTGTACCTATGATCTCTTGGTGTAATATGATAGAAAATATAGAGGGATGAGCTACTGTAGCCTAAACATGGAGGTGGTAAATATATAGTGAAGCAATAATGGAACTCAATTAGATAAATTGTTTATAAATTTGTTTTTAGCTGCTTCTTTAAAAATATAATTTATGGCATAAAATCACTGACAAACAAGCTAAAATATACCATATATTAATGGATCTGCTTTTTGATAAAATACTAATGAGACCATTTAAGATTTCAATTCATTTTACTACTTTGTTAATTTTAGGTATACATGCCCACCGAGCTCATTTTACCTTTTAGTATTGTGATTGACCAGTTGATACATTTAAAATTGTCCTGGTAAGTAAAATTTTCCAGAAAAAAAAGCCAGATTTTAAAAACTTGAAATATCTATGACATATATCATTAAAATTTTTATTATATTTTATTGATTATGCTATTAGAGTTTTCCTAATTTTCCCCCTTAACTCCCTGCACCTTGCTTCCTCCCGCTCCCTCAGGCAATCCCCAAACCATTGTGCATGTCCATGGAATATGTATATAAATTCTTTGGCTACTCCATTTCCTATACTATACTTTACACATACGTGGCTATTCTATAACTACCTATTTGTATTTCTTTTTTAATTTTTAAATTATGGCTTACATTTAATATCATTGTGTTAGTTTCAGATGTATAGCGTAGTGGTTAGAAAATTATGTATTTTACAGGGTCCCCCAGTGTTTCAAGTACCCACCTGACCACATACATAGTTATCATAATATCATTGACTATATTCCCTATGCTGCACTTTGCATCCTCTTGACTATTCTGTAACTACCAATTTGTACTTCTTATTCCCTCTGCCTTTTTCACCCAGCCCTTTGACCCCCATCTCTTCTGATAGTAGTCAGTCTGTTCTTTGTATCTGTGAGTCTGTTTTTACTTTATTTGTTTGTTTATTTAGCTCTGTAGACTCAACACATAAATGAAATCATATGGTATTTGTCTTTCTCTATTTGATGTATTTTACTTCACTAGTACCCTCTAGATCAATCCATGCTGTCATAAAATGTAAGATTTTATTCTTTCCTTGGCCATAATATTCTGTTGTGTGATTGTACCATTGCCTTTTTTATCCACTCGTCTATTGATGGGCACTTGGATTGCTTCCATGGCTTGGCTATTGTGAATAATGCTGCAATGAACATAAGGGTGCATGTATTCTTTCAAATTAGTTAATATTTTGCCTCTTCATCTATCCCCCATACCCCCTTCTATCTGGCAATCATCAAAATATTCTCTATATGAGTCTGTCTCTGTTCTTCTTGTTTGCTTAGTGTGTTTTTAAGATTCAGTTGTTGAGAGATGTGTATTTATTGTCAATTCATTGTTCTTCATTTTTAGAGAAAGAGGAAGGAAGGGGGGAAAAGAGGGAGAGAAACATCAGTGTGTGGTTGCCTCCCACATGCCCCCCACCAGGGACCCAGCTTGCAATCCAGCCACATGCCCCGACTGGGAATTGAACCAGTGTCCCTTTGATTCACAGGCCCATGCTCAATCCACCAAGCCACAAGAGCCAGGGCTATTCTTCCTAGTTTTGATCTTCCTTTCCTTAAATAAGTCCCCCTAACACTTCATATACTCATTTTAGTGATGATAAACTCCTTTAGATTCCCTTGTCAGGGAATCTATTTATCTGCCCTTTGATTATAAATAATATTTTTGCTCAGTAAAGCAATCTTGGCCCTAGGTCCCTGCTTTTCATGACTTTGAATTTTCTTGTCAGTCTCTTCTAACCTACAAAGTGTCTTTTGAGAAATCTGCTGACAGTCTTATGGGAATTACCCTTTAGGTAACTAACTTTTTTTCTCTTGCTGCTTTTAAGATTTTCTCTTATCTTTAACATTTGGCATTTTAATTACAGTAAGTCTTGGAATGGGCCTCTTTGCATCTGTCTTGTTTGGGACTTTCCATGCTTCTTGGACTTGCATGTCTATTTCCTTCACCAAATTAAGGAAGTTTCCTTTCATTATTTTTTTCAAATAAATTTCCAATTTCTTGTTCTTACTTTTCTACTTTTGGCACTCCTATGATGAGAATGCTAGAATGCTTGACGTTATCCGAGATGCTGTTTACTGTCTTTTTTTATTATTATTCTATTTTCTTCTTATTGTTCTGATTGGTTTTTTTTGTTTGTTTCCTTATGTTCTAAATCATTGATTTGATTCTCAGCTTAATCTACTCTACTGTTGTTTCCCTGTAAATTGTTCTTTATTTCAATCAGTGTATCCTTCATTTCTGACTGGATCTTTTTTATGCTGTCGAGGTGCTCACTAAGTTCCTTGAGCATCTTTATAACCAATGTTTTGAACTCAGCATCTGACAGATTGTTTATCTTCATTTTATTTAGTTCTTATTCTGGAGTTTCTATCTGTTCTTTCATTTGGGCCATGTTTTTTTTTCCTTTTCATTTTGGCAACCTCCCTGTGTTTGTTTCTATGCATTAGGTAGAGCTTTAAAGATTCCTTGTATGGAAGCATGGTCTAATGTAGTAGGTATTGTGTAGGGTCCAGTGGCACAACCTCCCCTATCACCCAAGCTGAGGACTTGAGGCCCAGCATTCATGTTTACTGAATCCACCTTCATCTTCTAATTGAGTCTTAATTGCTGTTGGCAGGTCAATGGGAGGGATTTACCCAGGCCAGTCAGCTACAAGGACTAACTGTGACCACTGGCCACCAATCTCCATCCTTCGTGGAGGATCAACTGTGCAGGAGCAGAATGGTGGTGCATCATGGTGGTGCATCAACATGGTCTGTAACTGTCCACTGGGTGTGCAGGCTCTGAGGTTTCCCAGGTAGTGCAGGCCAAGGTTGACCCCCACCTATGTTCTGTCTGGGGCCATCCTGCATGAGCTATAAAGCAATCTGAAATGTCTGTTACTTGTATTGGGTTCAGAGATTCCCAGGCAGAGCTAAGTATGAATCTAGGCTTGCTTCTGCTAGTGCCTGGCCTGGGACTGCACAGCAAGAGGTACAGGGGGCTGGGAGCTCACTGATGTTGGCTGTTGTTTGATAGGTTTTAGGTAGTTGTGAAGCATGAGCCAAGACCAGCCATTCATATGGAAAAGTCAATGTTAACAGTTTGGGTGTGCCAGTAAGTTGGGTGTGATGGAGTCTTGGGATCTCCAGGGTAGGGCAAACTGTTTAGCCAGGTTGATGGAGTCTGAGAGTTGGCACCTGCCTGCCAACTCTTGGCTCTGTGTAGGGGGAGGTGGGTTTAAAAAGGGGACAATGACCTCCGGCCACCTTTCTGTCTGTGAGAAACCTGTCCTTCAGCTTGCCTTGATGCCAAACACTTCAGTTCCCCACTATATGCTTATGATATCTTTCAAGCTGCTACCCTGGTACTGAAACTCAGAGTGAATGAGTCTGAGTAATTTCATGTATGGGCTCTTTAAGAGGAAATGATTAGAACACCAGTACTTTTTTCCACTGACTCAATTTCCACTGGTTTTTCCAGCTAAGGGTTCTGGGGACTTAACTTTCTGGCACTGGAACCATGGATCTGGGTGCCTGGTATGGGCCTGGCACTCTTTGCTCCCAAGATATCACTCCCAAAATTTTATCCACCACATGTGCAGGTGGGACCCACTCCTTTTATATCTCTGCCCTTGTACCATTCTTGGTGGATTTAGTTTCTTTAATTTTATAGTTGTCAGACTTCCAATCAACTCAGTTTCTGACAGTGTGGAGTGATATTTGCTCTCTATTTTAGTTATAATTTTGATGTGGTCATGCAGGGAGACTTGCTATGTTTCCCTTGTTGCCATCTTGACCAAAAGCCATTGGTTCATTCTTATATAATTTTATATAATGTGAAACCATTTAATATACATTTTCTTAAAAGTGGAGTAGCAACAAATATCTTAGTAGACATGATATATGCTTGTACTTTGGGTTTTAGATTAAGTTAATCATAGTATTTTATTAAAATACCTTTTTTTGCTTAAATAATAAACTTCTCCAGTTATGAATGTCTTATCTGTTCTTTTGCTTTTGAGTTTTCCAATCTCTAATTGATTTTTTCTGCATTGGATAATTTTTTAAAAAACATAACAACATGTGGAGAAGGTGGGGGTGGGGTTTGGTGGAAGGGGGAAGTGGGTGATATCTGCAATAATGTCCACAATAAAAATAAATTTTAAATGTAAAGTATAACGTTCTGTTGTCAAGTATATATTTGACATGTGTGACAAAGTGCTGTTGGCTCTGTAGTTTGGTTTAGCAAATAAGGCTCTGAGACCATTAATAATGAAGATAGCATTCTACAAATGTAAAAATAAAATGTAAGAAAGAATCAATGATATTTTTTCTTTCCTTTCTTATTTTCTTATAACAACTGAGTACATTATTGGGAAAAAAGAACGAAAACTATGAATTGTTTCTCCAGGGGAAGAAAAATCTCTTCTTGTCATTCATATTTAGTATCTTACATATCTATAGATTTAATCCCTGTGAAAATATTCATATAAACTTGAAAGCTATAATCTCTCTTTCTCAGGTGATTTTGGTTTTTGAATTGAATGTGATCTCATAAACATTTTTTTCTATTCTAGGGTTATAAAGTAATCAACTCAGCTTTATTTCATGCACAGAAAATTATTTGAGTGACTTCTAACAATATTACTACATCACAGTCACACATTTTAAAGATGTTTTAAATAACTCAGACTCCTACATAATGCATTTTTTACTAGCATATTATTGAGGAAATATAACAAGATTGTTGATTCAGTTGATTTTTGAAGCTAATACATTTTGATATTTATTTTACTAAAGAATCATAGCTGGTAGGGATTTTAAATTCTGAAACAGAAAGTATATACTGTATATTTTATTCTTTTAAAACCATGCTGTCCTTGTAGTTGTGCATAAAAATTGAGGTGTTTCTGTGGACTAGGGGTGGTCTTGATCCAAAGATCAGAAAACTTATTAAGGAATGATGGATTCTGGTAATTCTACTACAAAGGCCAACCATTTTCTTTTTTAAACACATAAATACCCCGTTCATCAGATATTGAAAAATCTTCACTTTTGTTGATTAAAATGACTTCATTTGCTAGTATATTTTATACATTATATTTTTAACCCTTTGAAGTGGGAAACATTGTTAATATCAGAAGAGTTCTGACAACAGGCATCAATCTGGCACTGATTAGCGTGTCAGCAGTTCTGGACCCCAGTTTACTCACCTGCAAACGGTGTGGTTTTGTTCTGTAAGATTATGTCATACACAGGATATGTAACAAGAAAATGATCTTTTCAAATACGGATTGACCAACTCTAGCTCTAAACTCTTCCTCCTGTATATATTACCTTTGAGGTTTCACACATTCCAGGATTAATTTTGAATTACAACAAAATGTCTTTCAAAGTTTGTAATCCAAGATGCAGCTTGTTCTATTTGCAACTCATTGTTCAAGCATTTGAGCAGCCACTAGACAGGCTTGTGAACTTGGGACTCATATTTTAACCCAACATGCATGGATCTCAATAATGCAGTACTTCTTCCTAATGAACAATGACTTGTAGTCTACAGCCACCCACCAAAGTTAATAACAAATGGGGAAAAAATCAGTTCCAACAATAATTTCTTCATCTTTTCTGCCATTTATCGTGTTCCTAAGTCTTTTGTGCTTGGGGGGATTTCTGACCAGTTTGTCTCAAAATAAATATCCTGGATTGAATATATTAGGTAATTGCAGACTTCTGCATGCACGCGTGGACAAATGAGCTTAATTGCACATTCAACAAGGAGGAAACAAGGATTTTATGATAGCATAGTAAGGTTTAGAAAATGTTATGGGCAAGACTGTTAGTACTCATTTATCATGAACCTGAGAAAAACAATAAGCAATTTCCCTAGGTTCTTACTTGAGTATATTTTACCTACTTTTAATCAGTAATATGAAATTAAAAAAAAACATGAAATAATGAAACTGAAATGCTGGTATTAAAATTACTATAATAAATTAGAAAATAAGAAGAAGAAAAACAAAAGGTCTTTTTGTGTTTAAAATTTCTGATTTGTGATATTATATTTCATCGGATTTTTGCAATAGCAGGAAACTTCCCAAAATTCTAGACTTTAGGTAAACATATTATGAGGTAGCAATTAGAATGTCTTGCTCACTGGTTTAAATGGGTGAAATCTCTACTTCTAAACTTGAGCACATAGTCAAATTATTTTCCAGGTACTTTCTAAGGTCATGAAGGGGAACTATTTAAAAAATATATCAGTTAATAATTTGAGATTAGGGTATAATAATTTAGGAAAAATACTATACACAAACACAAGCCCACACAGAAAAAAACAAAAGATATCAACTAGTGATATTTTGAATACAACAAAAGCCTAATTTTCATTTCCTTTTGGAACCGTTAAAAAGGAATTATATGATATATTGTAAAATTAAAGTTAGCTTTGGGCATGTCAGAGTAAAGCTGGAGGCAATTGATTTCTAGTCATATTTCAACATCTGTCAGCAAAATAATCTCTAAGAGAGCCCTAGTATTGTTTGATTGAAGTAAGAAATATAGGGCCACTAACTATATTCTATATTTTGGGCTGTTTTTCTTAAAAGATCTTATTTATTTATTTTTAGAAGGAGGGGAAAGGAGGGAGAAAGAGAGGGAGAGAAAAATCAATGTGTGGTTGCCTCTAGCACGTCACCAGCTGGAGACCTAGCCCACAACCCAGGCATGTGCTGTACACTGGGAATTGAACCAGTGACTCTTTGGTTTGCAGGCCAGCACTCAGTCCACTGAGCCAAACCAGCCAGGGCTATATTCTAGGCCTTTAATATGTACAGAATAATGAAGGAGACTAATGAATGAAAAATAAAAACAATATTTTAAAACATACCATGCTCAAAATATTGCATAGGTAAGCTAAACTGTAAGCTATAATTGGTAAAATGAAACACTCATGAAAAAGAGTTCTACAGGTTAATTTGATGAACTAAATTTTGAAAAAAAATATGCAAATTATTTGTATAAGAAAATGTCTGAATTATTCCAAATGTGAAATTAGTGTATCTGTGTAAGAGGAGGGTTGTATATATGTTTGATATTAATTTATTCATTATAAAATATATACCAAGAGCCATACTTTGTGCCATGTGGTGTCAGATGCTGAGATACAGTAGAGAAAAAGAAAATCATGTCTTCACCTTCATATCTGTGTTTCAGAGTATAAGGTATGTAGAGATAGAAATATAGGAAGGAGGGATGGGTGGAAGGAAGGAAGGAAAGGAAAAGAAAACAAAGGAAGAAGGAAAGAATGCATTATTTATGGTTACATGATTTCTGAAAAATCTGAATTTAGTTGTGACATATGGTTGTAATCCATCAGTCCAAGCAACCCCACACATAAATCTGCACATGGAGGACAGAGATGTGCTGAGAAACTGGCAGAAGGGCTGCTCAGATGTTCAGGCCTGTCCTCTGACAGCTTGGTCAGTTTCCTTCTGTTCTCTTGTCTTCCGGTTCCTCATTTCAAAAATCAAGAGTAGGATCAGGTCTTTTAAGGTCTCTTCTTCTGTGTTATAGTAGATGGTTTGGACAGTCTCAGTTCATACTCTAGATTATACATAGCCGGGGTGCCAGTGGATGGGTCTCAGTTCACATATCTAGATGTTAGATGAGATGGGACTAAAACTAGGGCTGCAGACTGATACTCTTTTCTCTGTACAAGACCAATCAGTCATTTAGGTTCAACCCTTTACTACAAAGTTTCTTACCATTGTACTTTAATTTTAATATATTAATCTCTGGTTTAAAAATGAAGTAAATAAAAAATAATGAAAACAGAACTAGATAATGGGCACCCTTGATAACTTGAAAGATCAAAATCAACTCTGTTCATTTGATGATTCCTTATGCATATTTGGGAACGTTCTAGTCTAGGCCATGTGTCCTGCATAAGCATTTTTAAGTATTGAAAGCAAAAGAAGTGATAGGCTGGAGGATCGGAAGTAAGAATGATGTGAACAGGCTAAGAGACATTAGGAGCTTGGGGCTAGAAACCTAATAAGTCAATGAGAGGCAGGCAGAGAGAAAATAGTTCTTAATGGCTTGCATAGGAGAACTTGATAGTTCCATGATGCATATATGGATATGAAAATAAGTCTTTTTTCTTTTCCACTTCCTTGATGAATGTGGCTGACTTGTGATGTCTGGCCAGGCATGGGATTAGAATGCAAATGAGTTGGACTTCTCAGTGCCCACTGGGAAAAGGAGCAGACCCAGGCATCTGGGAAAGAAATCAGGCTGTCCATGTAACTTCTCTTTAACGTTAAGACAAAGAAATGTGAGTAAGAAGGAAAGAAACAAAGAGAAGCCGGGGTTCAGAGGCTGGGCCTTGAAGAGGAGCTCGATGGGAAGAACAGAGCTGCTCTCTTCATATTGCATCTAGGTACCACACTTCCGTAATTCCAAGGCACCTCATTATAGTAAGCAAAGGAGCAGCAAATACTTTTACTACACCAAAGATTATAAGAAATCCAACAAAATTGAGCTGAAAATATTGTCTTCCTATCTGTGACTTTCATTATATCATGGTAATCTTCTTGATATGACATTTGCAAAAGTGTCTAGGAGTATATTCGTAAGGTTCTTAAGTTCTTCTTGACTATTGCTTCTCTCCATCCTCTTGTTTCTTCTTCATAAGTGAGATTTTTGCTGAGAATAATGGGGTGTCCTCTTTGTGTTAAAAGGGAAGAAATCTTGGAAGAATTCAAAGTTTTATTTCAACCAAGCTAAATAAATGAAATATGTTCATCCATTTCTTAGTATATTTATAATGACTAAATAGGAATAGATATTTATAGGAAATGTGTATATATTATCTAAGTGATTCCCTGAATAGCTTAAGGTCATAATTATTTAAATTAAACTCTTTCTATTAATTCATTAGATATAGAAAATTTCAGTCTTCATTTATATTTTGGACATTTAAAAAGAAAAATAAATACAATTCCACCATAATAAATTCTAACATCAAAGAAAATTACAGTTTTTATCTTCTTAATTGAGAATATTTGGAGAAGCAAGATGCTCATGCACACTCTTTGAAATTATCACCTGAAGCAGTGGCTATTAAGCTGTCTTGTCAAGTGCTGCTTGGCTTGCATTTTTAATAATATTTATGGTACCTGGACTTTGTACAGGCAAACACTGAATTGCTTGCTTTATAATCTTGCAAGATGCTGCTCTTTCAATTCCTGTTACTTGCTAGCAGGGTCCTATGAGAATATATGATGCAGAAAAAGGACTTCTATAAATGATTTAAGGCTGAGGATTTAACATCCATTTGTGTTTTATATAGGAATACATTATAAAATAAATTCTAAAGCAGACATAATGAAGCATTTTGATTTTTTCAGAGAAGAGCTTTTTGATGTTATTTTTCATTTTACTGATTCACAGAATATATCTTTAATTAATCTTGCTACAGTAAGTTCATTACTTTTATTGCTCTCATTCAGTTAGTTGAGGTGCTCTTTTTTCCACAAAATATTGATCATGGCATTGAGTGACAATTCAGAGATTGATACCTGGATTGCTTTAGGGAAGAAAAAATGTAAATAGTTTGATGACAGAATGCTGAAATAGAAGGCTCAGTTAGAAAATCAGAAGCTATTAAATACATTTGGAGAGAGGACAAGTGAGATGAAATGAAAGAACTGAGGCTTCTCATAACACCTTAATGTGAAAGTTGTTAGGAGAGATAAAATCTCCACGTCCTCTTCTTGTGAGTTTAAGGAGCTCAGCAGTTTTCCCTCAGCAGCACTTTTCACTTGAGTCAGTTGGATAGCGGCTAGGATTTTGAAAGGGGCTGTGTGAGGTAAATGATTTATGTGCATCTCTTGTGATTCCACATTTTTCACGTTTGTCAGTCAAGCGGAATCAAGAAATAATACTGTATTTAATTTTACGTCAAAGGAAACGAGGTTCCATTAGGTTTATCTATATTGATATCTGAAATCACATTCTGTATTTATTGAAAGTCATTATGGCTTCATTGCTCTCTGTGTTTCACAGCTGCTTTTTAAGAGTTAAAATTGTATACACAGATTTTCACAGGTTTAAGACATTTCTTAAATAATAATAATATAAAGAAAAGTTTGGTTCTGTATTTTTCAGACAGTGGTTATAGTACATGAACTTCTCAAAAATGGCATATTTTATTAAGACAGTGGTTGGATGAGACCTCTTCTTCCACCAAATACTGTTTTTGAGGCTGTATAAAATTATACTTAATTTTCTACATTCTGTATATGTTTAGAACTCTTAAGGTCATTATGCATATAATAATGCATTGGTAAGAAAGAATTAATGCATTTCTAGGATATAGTAACATGTCTGTACTTGAAAATACAAGTACAGACTGTCTGTATTACTGATTTATAATTTTAGCTCTATTTTATATGTATTTAGTTTTATATTTGTGAATATATCTGTGAACAAACATTTAGTTATCCAATTTGTAAAAGAGTCCAACACAGATTGGCTTAATGAAATGAAACTACATTATTAATTTTAAACTAATGAATTTTCTTTCAAGTTTTATTACGCCCATGTGTTTTTGTAACATGCCAGAATTAAATGTGTGAATTCACATACTTTATTTCTTCTTTTTCACATTTACTGTTACTCTCTCATTGTGGTATTTTAAAAAATATTGTTCCTTTTTACTCTAAAAATTTATCTATCCCAGTCTATGTACTTTCTTTCAGACATACAGCTCTTCCTTTCAATGTTTCTTGTTAACTTCAAACACATTCAACTTTGTTTTATTTTTACTCTAAAATATATGTATTTTTTCTAGGTAATATCATTCATATGCATTCACCTTTGAGTTACATCAGAGACAATGAATAATACATTACTAATTTACTTAATTTATAAAAGGAAATATTTAAAAATTATTTTTGTTGTTGTTGATGTTCAAGTGTAATTACCTCCATTTTAAATTCTTGCTGTATATAGCTCCTTCTCCCAATACTAAGTATGGAGGTTACAGAAATTTCCACATCTGAAATAGTTTTGACTATTTTTTCTGGTTACTTCCTATTTTTAAATGTGTTTTTCTATCTTGTGTTACACAGTGGGAAGAAATTGGTGAAGTTGATGAAAATTATGCTCCTATCCATACTTACCAAGTATGCAAAGTTATGGAACAGAATCAGAATAACTGGCTTCTGACCAGTTGGATCTCCAACGAAGGTGCTTCCAGAATCTTCATAGAACTTAAATTTACTTTGCGGGACTGCAACAGCCTTCCTGGAGGACTGGGGACCTGTAAGGAAACTTTTAACATGTATTACTTTGAGTCAGATGATGAGAATGGGAGGAATATCAAGGAAAATCAATACATCAAAATTGATACGATTGCTGCCGATGAAAGCTTTACAGAACTTGATCTTGGTGACCGAGTCATGAAACTGAATACAGAGGTTAGAGATGTAGGACCTCTAAGCAAAACAGGATTTTATCTTGCCTTTCAAGATCTGGGTGCTTGCATTGCTCTGGTTTCTGTGCGTGTGTACTACAAAAAATGTCCTTCTGTGGTACGACACTTGGCTGTCTTCCCTGACACAATCACCGGAGCCGATTCTTCACAGTTGCTGGAAGTGTCGGGTTCCTGTGTCAACCATTCTGTGACAGATGAACCACCCAAAATGCATTGCAGCGCAGAAGGGGAGTGGCTGGTGCCCATCGGGAAATGCATGTGCAAAGCAGGATATGAAGAGAAAAATGGCACCTGTCAAGGTAAGGGTTTGCCTGCTATTCTGTAGGTGCTGTCTGCTTCCGTTGGATCATGCATCTGTATGTCAGCCAAGGATCACGAGCAAGCGACCTTTTACTTGGCTAATTTATGGAGATTATTTCTCTTCAAGTTTGATTTCTCTCCTCAGAATTTAAATTTTTTGGCAATGATGAAAGATTTAACGTTACATTTTATTGGCTATACATATTTAATACTTAGAATATCTTACTTGCAGTGTAATATTCATATTCATTTGGCTTTTCAGAGTTTTATTTTTGAGCAACTCACATGAAAGAATCATTTCTTTGTATGCACTCTCTTTGAAAGATTATTATCTGCTACTGTGCTGCTATTTTGGTCCTTGAAGAGAAAATAGTACTTTTAGTTGCTTTATAAAATTGAAATGCAAATCTTATTTGAGACTTGTTTAGGCACGTTTTTAACCCTTTTAAAAATTCTTCAGAAATAAGTTTAGTCATATGAACTCTATAGGAAAATATTTGTTAGCTGACAGGACTTAGTTTATTGTGTTGTTTACATATAATTGCTATCACATGTTCACTTTTTAAAACATTACAGATAAATTTTAAATGCATAGTAACTAGTGCCCAAGAAAATAAATACTTAGAGACAGAGACAATACAATAAGGTCATTTGAAAGCAATTTGCACTTAGAGATTTTTTCTTTTTTAATTTTTCTTTAAACTTAAACTTGATCATACATGCTTCCCTCTGCATTTGAAAGTACACTCATTTTGCCCACCATGTGGTGAGTTACCCTTTTAAAACTTGATTTTTATTTATGGCATTTTGGAACAAAATAGTACTTTGTGTCAAAGTAAAGAGCAGTTTATAAGGAAGAATACATTTTTTTCTTAAAAGAAAAGTCATTCCTTCTTGAAAACCTGAGCTCATTTTCACCATAATGGACACATACTACACAGGGAATGACAGTTAATGTGTATTAACTAATGAAAACACCAAATGCTGGGAAGTCACCCTAATCTCACCTGTTACCTTCAAGTGATTTTTTTTTTCTTCTAAATTCCATATGTAATGTGAACCAAACTTGCTCAAGTATTGTCCAGGCATGAATGTATATTGATTATAGATCCAGGGAAACAAAAACTAGGAAAATTACTTGTAAATCATAATGACTTTGCTTAATTATTTATCTCTAGAAACATATAGCACCATTTTGAAATTTTCTTTTGCCACATCAGCTCATATGCATTCTGTCCCCTGTAATTAACTGTGTTTATTTTTCCTTGTAATCTATACAACTGTGTACACACACATGCATGAACACACAGGTAAACAGAATTTTATTAAACCAACAGTATGTTTCAGAAATGCTTTCACGATTGTCAGGGAAATGAATTATATTTTACTCAAGGTTGGATTTAAAGGAAAGTTATAACTAACTTTACTTTAACTTTTTTTTTTTTTGAGCAGTCTTCATGGTATAAGGTGAAGATATATATAATTATAGATAATTAAATATGATCCATTTCATACATTTTATTCTTTTTCCCCAAATATTTATAATATATGTCTTATTATTTCTAAAACTTTGTTTGCTAGTGTGGTAAAGCAAAATTCTCTAGTGAATTAGTTGTTTATATCATTTTAGAGACTATGTGGTCACTTCAGTTCAGCACACAAGGCCCTTTGCTTTATTCAGACTGACAGAGGGTATACAAGGCCTGCATTTTGGGGGGATAGTTTTTATTGTTATTGGGTTAAGATATTCTATTTATGACAAAAATATCCTGGGGAAGTAAGGTTCTGACATAATATGTCTTAGTGCAGGCGTTTAATGCATATTTTCCTCTTCTCATGCTCTTCTCCTAATAATTGAGGAAGAGACACCTAATTCAGAGACAGCGGGGTAAGCAGCAGAGGCTACGTGGTAGAAGGGGCTCTGAGCTGGACTCTGCATTAATGCATTTACTACTCCACCATGCTAGTAGGAACCAAGATGTGGGGCCAAGAAAGCTCTGAACTACACAGGCCCAGAGCATGCTGTACAAAATACAATATAGTCCATATGACTAGCGCCTCCTGGTGTTTTATAATGTACAAATAATGTGTGGCCACTGTGAGGAATTTCAGATGTTTGTAACATCTGAATGTCTATAACATTGAATGAATAAACAAGAGATGATGGTTTGCTTTAGATAACTAAGGCATCATACATATTCTTAGGTGTCTATATCTATACATGATATGTATACAAAAGTAAATGTATGTGTGCATGTGCTTTATAAAATTCCACCATAGCTCTAACCCAGTGATTTTTAAACTTTTTCATCTCATAGCACATATAAACTAATTATTAAAATTTGGTGGTGCAACAAAAATAGATTGCTTTCGATATGACCAAAAATTGATATAATTTTAATTCATTCATACTGGATGACTTATTGGGGTGTTAACTGTTGTCAATTGTTTTGATTTGACAATCTTAAAGGAAAAGAGGCCAGTGCCACTGAGTAAATAGTCATGTTCTGCATGTTTCAAAAATCCTTGCAGCACACGAGTTGCACCATAGCTGCTCTAACCCACTCTATGATCTTAACCTGATATTCCCAAACTTTAAAGTGGAGAGCTCAATGTTTTGAAACTATCTTTGATGGGCCAGACATCTATGGATCATTCTTGACATCTCCTTTCTAGTCAGTGACTATGCAATTCTAATCCATCACAAAATATTTCCCTTAAAATTGTGTATGTCTATTTGCTTTTCCTCTAATCTATAAACATATCTTTTTAGAAGTTTATTTACAAATTTAATGAAGGAAAAATTAATGAGTGACTTGGTTTATAGTTTTGATTTTTGAGTCATGTGAATGTATCACATCTATGAAAATCCAAATGTGGTTGTTTTGTTGGTGGAAATCAGGCTCTTCCACAGGATTTTGAGAAAAGCTTTGCAAGAACCCACACACAGGAGGCTGTGGTGTGGCAAGATGATTTGTCCCAACTCCCTCCACCGGCCGTGGGAAAAGTCCAACCCTGTCTTCAGCAAGGCCCTCAAAGTTTCTACTTCATATTAAAGCTTAGTCTTTTGGAACTTATACTATCCGTCGTGGGCCCTGATAGCTGCTAGACCCACATGGTCGCGTGTTCAGTGAGAGAGCACATGAACGAATGTGGTGATTAGGTGACAAGTCAGAGAGATGAGAGAGAGAGAGAGAGAGAGAGAGAGAGAGAGAGAGAGAGTGTTAGTTTTTCTTTGTTCCCCTGGGTTTGGGAGGTACCAGGTGCTTATTCAAATGAACCAATCAACACCCAAGCTTTCATGGCCTTTTGATAGGTCCACTCCCTTTTTTTAAAAAAATATTTTATTTATTTATTTTTAGAGAGAGGGGACAGGAAGGAGAGAGAGTGGAAGAGAAACATCAGTGTGTGATTGCCTCTCATGTGTCCCCTGCTGGGGACCTGGCCTGCAACCCAGGCATGTGCTCTAACTGGGAATCGAACCAGCAACCCTTTGCTTCACAGGCCGGCGCTCAATTCACTGAGCTACACGAGCCAGGGTGGTCCACTCCCTTTTTAAACTGACTATAAGAGTATTCAGGTTAGAATTTGGCTGAGACTCCAACCCACTGAACTGCAGGAATCTCAGATTTTTGTTGTTTTTATCTTTTCTCGTTGTTACTAAGTTTTTAAAGTCCTCAATAATACAGAGCAATGCAAGCATTAGAGCAATATATTTTGATTTGATAGATAATATTTTGCCCTCAGATTACTTGATTCCATACATTGCTCTTTTAAAAAAATTCACATGAAATAAAACATAAGGAATTATTTTTATTGATAGATATGTGAAACTACATATTCACATGAATAAAAGGGTATGCCTTGCTGTTAGACCTGATGTAATACATAGAACTTCCCCATTTTTTTCTTTTTTCCACCAAATTATTATTCTCTGTTGCCACTAATGAAAATATTTGAGTTTATTTCTCCATCTTATAGTAGTAGATACATGCATTTAGAAAATGGATAAAATTAGCTCAATAGGAAGACCTTGGGCATATTTCATCAATCATATTTTACCACAGTTCTCTACACTCTTGCTTCTAAGATAAAATGTTCAGTGTTCTAGAATGGAGATAACGTCATGCCTCGGTCACAGTGAGGGAAAAGTGGGATCTTCTTAGTTTCCCCTCTGTGATAATCAAGATACATTGGGATTTAATTAAGGATATAACTATATTCAGAAACTGATGTTTGAGTAAATGCTTTGATGATTTCACATGTTAATATTTACCAAGAGTGTGCTAGGAGGTAACCTGGCAGTTGCTGTAAGAATGCACTCATGGTACCTGGTATATGGGCAGGACATGGTGGAGTTGACCCAAAGGCTTTCCGAGAATAAACCTCCAGGATTGAGACTACTGGGCAACTGGTTAACACACAGCTTAAACCCAGAAGTCCACTAAGAAGTGATTCAGATGGCTGAGGTAGGGGGAGTGATGGGGGGAAATGGAGACAACTGTACTAACAATAAAAAAAGAAGTGATTTTAGGAGTCCCAGACCATTTAGCAATTTGGTGATCAATTATCTTCATGCCCACACATTTAACTTCCTTAAAGAGAAATTGACTACATTTTCCATAATAATCTAGCTTTAATGAGGTAACAAAATAGTCTGGTTTCTATTGTATTAACTTAAAACATGGAACATTTATTTTTCTAAGGCTTAGCTATGTGCCTAATTTTCTATAATAAATTGCTTTAAGTATACAAATTTATTTCTTTAAATGCTCTTTATTTTCTGAAACTAATAATGTATTAAATCCATTTATACAAGTATGTGTTCCTACTTGTTATTTATTAGTATTTCTGATGAAATCCATGCTATTTTTTCTCTTAAGAATATAAAATTTTCTGAGTACAAAATTGTTAGCAAAAACACATTTCAGAAGTTTCTGCTTTTTATTGAAGTGAATGTGTTTGACAGAAGCAATTGAGTTCGCATGAATCAAATGCTGCCTGCTGAGTTCTCTTGTGATTATGTTGCTGACTTACTCAGATGCAAGGCAAGACTGCTAATCTTCATCAGTTGCTGGTGGAATGAAGTAGTAATTTGAAATTACCCCTAGATAATTATAGTTTCACTTATATCAAATGGAGAAAGAGATTTAGATTGTGGGTCACTGCCAAAACCAGTCAGAGTGAAGGAAGGTATATAATGCATGCTAAAATACAGGGTAAGGAGGGGTTACACGCCAAGGGCTGTGGAGAAAAAGCACTTACTAATTGTCCAACTGAGAGCTGATTGCACAGCAAGGAAAATGTAGTGAAAATACTGAGCTCAGGAAAGAGCCTCGATTCAGAAACAGTGCAGATACTGCAGGGAGTAATATGTCGATCATTCATACTTCTAGTGCATATTTATGTTTGAAACAAAACTGGCTGGAAATACAGTGTATTAGGTGTTCCTGTAATTATGCATTGGAGAGACTAGTTATTTTTAATTAGGCACATTACCAAGAAATATCAAAGGGGTTGAACTTTTGGTGCTATTTGGTATGCTCTTTTATGCAACAAGGGGAAACTAATTTTAATTTCAAAACTTCGACAAAAGATGGCAATTATGAAGTACAGAGTGCAGGTGGTGTGTGCACGTGCCTGTGTGTGTCCTGCTGCTGTGAACCACTGTCGGGACAATGGAGCAGTTTAGTCACTTTACCCATTTTCAGGTATTACACAGGAGAATAATAAAATGGATTGTTTCCTACTTTTAAACTCCTCATTGAATAGCTCTAGATCAGTTCTATTAAAGTTTTAAAGGATAGTCAGCATTGGTTTTGTTCTTCCTTTCTTCCCCCTAGATCAAGGTTTCTCAGCACTGGCACTGTTCATGTTGTGGGTCAGATTTTTGTTGTTGTTATTGTTGTTGTTGTTATTGTTGGTTGGGCCGAGGATAGTAGCATTTATTGCAGGATGTTTAGCAGCTTCTCTGACTTCTAGTGAGCATTTAAAGGACCACTCCACTACCTACTTTGAGAACCAAAAGTGATTTCATATATTGCCAAGTATTCCCTGGGGACAAAATCATCCCCGGTAAGAACTACTAACCAAAATATAGGCCCACTGCTGACATGAACAGATGTGATGATAGAACTAAATATGTGTATAGACAAACTACCTTTGCAAAGTGATTTTTAAAAAATTCTGCAGAATGAGAGGTGAATACTTTGAAATGTGATGAATTTAACTTGGATATAGTTGGAAACATGCTGTTTGTGAAAGGCCACATGCTCTATTTGTTTAAGCACATAGATTCTGAGCCAGAATTCTTTAATTCGAATACTGCCTTTGCCATTGATAAGCTCCATATCCATGTGCAAGTCACTGCATCTCCCTATTCCACGCTCTCTTTACCTCTTCATTATAGCAGCTCTGTGAGACATATGGAAACTACTTAGAATGGTTCCTCACACACTGTATTTATTCAATGAACATTACCTATTTCTTAAGCTCTTATCAAAAAATAACATCTATTTACAGGAATCTATGTCTGTCTATTGTAAAATACAGAAGAGCTTCTGGGTAGAGAACTCTACTTTTCTTAAACTAGATAGTATATTCTTAAACAGTATGCTTTATTAAAGGATACTCATACATGTTTATTTATTGGGTGATGAATTGTAAATATATTAGAACCTTGTTTGTAAAGATGATGTGCTCTCCCATTTGCTATTTTTACCCATGCTTTAAGTTATTATTGTTCTGGGTATTCATACAATTTCGGTATCCTAAGAATGGATCGCATAGGCATACAAATATACATACGTATTCACAGGTACAGCTATAATTTATGAGAGTTACTGATGGCAATGTGAGGATGTAGGGTTAGATAGGGTGGTAAGAAAATGTTTCTCTGGAAAGGTGATGTTTAACATAGACATGGAAAAAAGCCATGTAAAGAGTTGGGGAACAGCATGACAAATAGAGGGGACCTTCATTGCAGAGATCTATCTTACTATATCAATCCATTTTGTATATATATATTTGATTTCTAAAATCATTTTATATTTTTAAAATGTACTTGAATATTCAAATCTTAGTAATAAAAGATCTGCTAACTCTTGATATTACCTGCTAAAGGGGCTGTTCATACATATACATATATATAATCTTAAAAAGAAAATGTTTAATAATGTCTGGGGTCAAATGCATGCATATCAAACATAAAACAATTTAGTTTATTTATTAGCACTGTTGATGGATACTACTGGTAAATCACTACACCCTTAAAGATGAAAGTCTTTTATTTTTTAAGACCCCAATGTTTTATTGGTCCAACAATGATTGGTAACTTGTGCATTTTCTATATGTGCACTGTAAAAATAAAAGGAGATTTGGCCAAGAAAGAAAGGGAATCAAAGAATCAAACATTGTAGTCCCTCCTGGACAAACTTTTAATCTTGATTTGCATTCCTACTTTCTCACTCATAAAAGAAAGGATACTGGTCATAGTCTTGAGTCCCTCCCATATGTGTGTGCACACATATGCATATACATACACATGTGTGTATATACACACATGTATGTATGTATATACATAGAGAGAAAGAGAATAAATGTAACAGATAAATGGTATCAGATACATGATATATCTCATATTTATAGTAATAGTAATAACTGCTTTGGGATATTTACTTTTGGTAGGAATCTAGGACAGTTTATTTTATTTTATTAGAACATTTCATGTTCACACCGTGCAAACTAATTTAACACTAATGAACTTAAGCTTCATCATAATTGTATGGATGGAGAATTAATTATTATGTTTATGTTCAGGTGGCTCATATTGTACCAAACATGTCTTGATAATAAACATATATAAAAATGATATGCACTGAATAAATCCTTTTATTATAGTGAATTAGTATAGAAAGATAATTATCAGAAAAATATTTAATGATAAAGTTATTTCAAAGGCCATATCTTAATTGGTATATTCAGAAATGGTTTAAAATCTATGACATCTAAATGTGGCAAGAAATCAAAACATACTTTGGTTTTTTTTTTCTGTATTATTTACATAGCAGCAAAAGGACTTTCACAAAGTCTCAGAACCTACATCAGTATAGTTCTTATGGGAAAAGTCATGTGTACCAAAAAGTTTAATGTCGAAAATTCACTGAGTGTGATTTGGCAAACGTCTGAGTGCAGTTCACAGATTCTTAAAAGTACGAAGCTCAAAAAATGATAGCAAGTGATAAGAAACAAAGTAGTCAACAGTTGCATGAAAGTATGAAATATACTTAAAATATCAAAACTGACCTGTGAAATCAGCAGATTTTTGTTTGCTATGAATTAAAGACATTGGGCTCTAAGGCCATCGATGCAGCCTCAGTTGAAATCTATTCCATTTGTCAAATGTGTGACTGTGGCCAAATACCACAGGAGGGAGAGACCAATTTTCCTCCTATGTGAAGTGTTAAATGACATAATATGCACCTGCAAAGTCCTCCTGTAGCCTGTACATGGACATTAATTCTGCTACTTCAGGTGTCGGACATGGACCAGCAGTAACAGCAAGACTTGATTGTTTTTAGAAATGCAGAAACTCAGGCCCCACCCCAGAAAAACTGAACTAGGATCTATATTTTAGCAAGATTTCTTGTTGTTGTTGTTGTTGATGATGATGTGCATTTGAGAAAACTTGATATAAGGGAGTCTTGGAGAAAATGTCCTTCTCTTCTTTATGTTATACGTTAGGAAACTGAGGCACAGGTACATTAAGACCATATAACTGTGTAAGGGAAAAGAACATAAATATATTTATCTTAGATTCTTTGAATATATATCGAATCATTGCACTATCCATGTTGTTTCAGAACTCTCTTGCATTAATTTGTTTCTATCTCTCACTCCAGATGTTTCTTAATATATTTTTATACAGATTGTAATTATATAACTGTAGACCATGTAGACCCTAATGATAGTCTTTTTGAAATCTTGCTAATTTCATATTGATCTAGGAATCCCACATTTACTGCCAATTCTTTGTACTATTATCATACATAGAGAATATTGGCAAATTAGGTGGGAACCAAACCACAGTAAAGTAGTGAAAAAAAAACACCAACAACACCCCTGTTCTCATGTTTTCTGTTCATTTGTGGGATGCTTTTCTTTTTTTCATTGACCTGTGGAGGTTCCTCACATGCTTTAATGTTTCTTCTCTCTGATGAAGGATTTTGGGGATCAGCTTTTATCTAATTCTGCTGATCTCAACATTTTCAGTACCACACAATAATTTTATTTTTTTATTCTCACCTGAGGCCTTGCTTATTGATTGTAGAGAGAAGGAAAGGGAGGAAGAGAGAGAGGGAGAGAAACATCGAGAAACATTGATTATTTGCTTCTCATATGTGTTCCATACCATACATGGCTTGCCCACTGGGATGGAACCTGTAGCCTAGGCATGTGCCTGACCGCGAATCAAATGAGTGACCTTTCAGTTTACAAGACATCACTCCAACCAGCTGAAACACACTGGCCAGGGTACAACACAATTATTTTAAATTGAATTATTACTGGACACACTTATAAGAAATGTCAATACCAATGTGTGGTGCCAGGCAGGGCATCAACATTTTTAAAAACTCCTCAGGTAATTGTTATGTAAGGTTTGGTGGTTGTTGGTGGCTGGCACCCAAAGCTTACCCAGGGAAGGCCACAGATTTTGATTCTTAAAGGCTGCGATTTCTTACCTCCTTCAAGAAGTCACATATGCATGCGTCTTTTGTCTGATTGTCCTTGTGCCTATGGGCAGAATGCTTTACCTGGTGCTTTCTTGAGGGTGAGCCAGCATTTGAAGGTTTTTTAGAGCCATGTTTCTATGACAATTAATATGTTAAATGTTTTGTACTCTAACCATATAGATTCTTTTTAGTACAATTTCTGTATGGATTAGCCTAGAAAATTTACTTAACCCTTCTTTTTTAAAAAAAAAAGATTTTATTTGTTTATTTTTAGATAGAGGGGAAGGGAGAGAGAAAGAGAGGGAGAGAATGTGTGATTAGCTTCTTGTACACCCCGCAATGGGGACGTGGTCCACAGCCCAGGCATGTGCCTTGACTGGGAATTGAACTTGTAACCCTTTGGTTCACAGGCCAGCACTCAATCCACTGAGACACACCAGCCAGAGCTACTTAATATCTTTTGTGGGTTGCAGAAAACACTATCTAAGTAGCTTAGCTTAATTTGTAGGTATTAATCTATGTAATTGATTTATTTATATATCTACTTTATACTACTTACAGGCTAAAAGGTAAGTATGTTATTTAACAAAACCGTACAGTTATCACCTTTACATTTAAGTTGTACACTAGTTCAGAAGGACATGCCAATTATCATAAAGCAGGAGAGAATAGAGACGCTACCCTTGACATAGTTCTCTCTAGAAAGTGTATCTTTCATTACCTGCAATGATAAAAAATATGAATTCTATACTACCCATAATCCCATAACTGGTTTCCATTACATAAAAATGCTTTTGTATCCTTTATTATCTGGTCATGGATGCAGATCACATCTTATCATCTAGCATTTGATTCTCTTTGGTGTTGAAATATTTTAGCTGCATTTAGGGCTGACCAGTAGGGATTTAACTGCAAAAATTAAAGTGGTTTGTTGATATGCTTTTATCTTCTCTGAGCTTGAAGATATCCTGCTCATTTGAGTGTTGCTAAGGTATAGGTTTCACAAAGAAAAGGAAAAAGAAGAGGCACGGTTTGAGGGAAGTAACAATTAGAGCAAATGCTAATTTGACTGATGGGTAACTCCATTCCTCTGATGGAATTGTTAGCAGGAATCAGACTTCGAGAACATGTGCCCCAAAGTTCCTCCTTCCCTGTGATTGTGAAGGAGATTGTGCACAAGGGCTTTTTCCTCCGATGAATTCAAACCTCTGTGAATGGAGTCCATTAGGACTTTTTTTTAAAAAATAAAGGATGAAACCATCAGAATTTTATTTTCTATTTTAGGGATTAGAAAGTGATGTGATGTGATTTCACCAAAGCTTCCCAGCATTCCACTCGGGCTTTCCTTTCCCCCACACACTTGGGTTTGCACCTCTCAGGCTGCAAGCAACATCATTCCTTGCTCCTGTGAATAGTTTCCCAGTACTTACATAGTCCCAATGTATTCCAATGCTAAAAGCTTCCTTTTTTAGAACTGGGCTGACCCGTGTTATTTATTTATTTAAAAATCTCTTTAGAAGGTTTTGTGTGTCATCTGTTTTTGCTCTGTTGGTTCAAGCATGATTTAATATGTCAACACTGGTTTGCTTAACTGGGTTTGATTGTCTTCCATACTTAGAACTAGGCAGCTTCCTTTCAGGCATGTTGCTGCCCAGATAACTGAAATGCCACAACAATGAGGACCTCTTGTTTTGTGAGAGCGGTAGCTTTCTTTGACACAGCCAACAGTTGGAGAGAGGCGGGTGGTGAGAGTCCTCTCTAGGCCCACACAAACTGGCAGCAACAGATAATGTGCTTAAACTTGGGGGAACTTCACAGTTCATTAAGGTGAAAATGAAGTTAAATCCAAAATAGGAACATTTTCCCCCCGTTATAGACAAGAGGAAAACATCTGTTAACAGTTTCCTCAAAATAGTACTCAGGGAAAGCACTTTATTTTTATAGTTTGATTTCTTCCACTTCTTATTGCCAGGACCAGAGATGTTATTGTTCTCAGTACATAAAATTAGAAACTAATCTATAGAAAAAAAATTTTTTCCACTGCCTCCCACAATAAAAATATCATTTATGATTTAAAAACCTGGATTGGATTTTAAAGATTGGAGGCTCATGAAACTTGTACTTGACACACAGAACATTCTCAATACATTGTATTTAGCTTTAAAAATTGAAAGCAGATTCAATGAGTAAGAACCCTAGACAAAATGCTAGACTTTTGTTTCCAAGTTTGTTTGTTTGTTTTTTGTACTAACACTTGTTGTCACCACAACCTCCTGGGGTAGGCAGAACACTGGGAAGTGGGAGCATTTTCTGTCCAGTCCAATCTTCAGGTCAGCTACTCATGTCAGGGCCTTTATAGACTCAGGAGTTCCTACACTGCTGGTGTGACTCAGTGGATCGAGATTGGGATTGTCCAAAGGGTTACCGGCTTGATTCTGAGCCAGGGTACATGACTGGGTTGCAGGCCGGGTCCCCAGTGGGGAGTGCATGAGAGGCAATCACACATTGATGTTTTTTTTTTAAAATATTTATTTATTTATTTATTTTGTTGTTAAAGTACAATTTTCTGTCTTTTACTCTCATCCCAGCCGACCCCCCAGTGCTTGCCACCTCCCTCCCATTTCAACCCCCCTTAGTTTTTGTCCATGTGTCCTTTATACTTGTTCCTGTAAACCCTTCCCCTTTTCCCCTGAAATTCCCTCCCCTCTCTCCTCTGGTTACTGTCAGCCTGTTCTCTAGTTCAGTGTCTTTGGTTATATTTAGCTTGCTTGTTTGTTTTGTTGTTTAGATTCCTGTTAAAGGTGAGGTCATATGGTATTTGTCTTTTACTGCCTGGCTTATTTCACTCAGCATAATGCTCTCCAGTTCCATCCATGCTGTCTCATAGGGTAGGAGCTCCTTCTTTCTTTCTGCTGCATACAATTCCATTGTATATATGTACCATAGTTTTTTGATCCATTCATTCACTGATGGGCATCTAGGTTGCTTCCAACACTTGGCTATTGTAAATTGTGCTGCTATGAACATTGGGGTGCATAGGTTCTTTGGATTTGGTGTTTCTGGGTTTTTAGGGTATAATCCTAGCAGTAGAATTGCCGAGTCAAAAGACACATCCATTTTTAGTTTTCTTAGAAAATTCCATACTGTTTTCTATAGTGGTTGCACCAGTCTGCAATCCCACCAACAGTGAACTAGGGTCCCCTTTTCTCCACATCCTCTCCAACACTCGTTGTTTGTTGCTTTGTTTATGATGGCCATTCTGACCAGTGTAAAGTGGTATCTTGTTGTGGTTTTAATTTGCATCTCTCTGATAGCTAGTGATATTGAGCATCTTTTCGCGTGTCTTTGGATCCTCTGTATGTTCTCCTTGGAAAAGTGTCTGTTCCAGTCCTTTGCCCACTTTTTAATTGGGTTCCTTATCTTCTTAGAGTGGAGTTGTGTAAGTTCTTTATGTATTTTGGAGATTGAACCCTTGTCTGAGGTAGCATTGGCAAATATGTTTTCCCATACAGTTGGTTCTCTTTTTACTTTAATACTGTTTTCTTTAGCCGTGCAGAAGCTTTTTATTTTGATGAGATCCCGTTTGTTTATTCTTTCCTTTATGTTCCTTACTCTAATAAAAATGTTGCTGCATGAGATATCTGAGATTTTCCTGCCTATGTTCTCCTCTAGGATTTCAATGGTGTCATGGCTTATATTTAAGTCTTTTATCCACCTTGAATTTATTTTTGTGTATGGTGTAAGTTGGTGCTCGAGTTTCACTTTTTTGCACGTAGCTGTCCAGTTCTCCCAACACCATTTGTTGAAGAGGCTATTTTTACTCCATTTTATGTTGCTACCTGCTTTGTTGAATATTAATTGACCATAGAGACTTAGGTTTATTTCTGGGCTCTCTGTTCTGTTCCACTGGTCCATGTGCCTGTTTTTATGCCAGTACCAGGCTGTTTTGATTACAGTGGCCTTGTAATACAGTTTGGTATCAGGTATTGTGATCCCTCCT
>PVKM010001114.1:0-50188 GCA_004027735.1 Carollia perspicillata
CGCGGGGGCAGCCCGGCCCACCTGGAAGAGCATGGCAGCCCGAGGAGGATCTCTCAGCGACGTCTCTCCACACAGCCTGCGTTGGGTTTACTGAGCCCTCAGTTTCGTTCATTTATTTATTTACTTTTTAACTCTTCAGCTTAGAATTCAGTTTGGAATAACATAGAATGTCATCCCTTCCAAAAATACGTCAAAGCAGGTTTTGAAGATGTGCTCTTACTTATTGGTCAGAAATACATTTTTTCTCTGTTATTTGCAAAGACAACTGTTGTAGCTTCCACTTGTGTCCCAAATTAATATGTGTGTGTGTGTGTGTGTGTGTGTGTCTATATATATATAGACACACACACACACACACACACACATATATATATATATAAACTGACATGTAGATTTAAATAGAAAGGACTCATAGGGAGTAATCAGAGTTCAATGTAAATTACAAATACTTTTAGGAGTAAATGTTCATTGTTTTGCTTGCTCAGAAGAAACTTTGAACTTGGGGTTCTGATGGTGACTGACGATCAGAACTCTCTCTTCCCCTGGGCATGCTAGTGGCCCAAACTCGTACACCATGGCCACTGGTCCAGTCACAAGGATGTGACCCATACTGTGTTGCCCAGGGCCCGTCTTGGCATTTTTCTAACCAGTATTAGAGGTGGAGGCTTCTTATCCTCTCTGGTTGTAAGCCCTTAGGCTGTAAGTTCTGAGCTGCCCACAGATGTGCCACTCACGGACCAGCCTGAGAGGCCAAAGCTGGTGCAGGGAGCCGGGGAAAGAGAGCATGCGGGTTGTCAGCCACCCCCAGAACCCCACGGAGGAGAGAGAATCCAGAAGGTGCTCTGTGTCCTCAACATACGCACTCCCCGGTTGTATCTATGATTTCATAACATAAGCCTGTGTATTCACTGTTTCTCCCACTGAGGTTTTTTTTTTGTTGTTGTTGTTTTGTTTTAGTATTCTTTACTTTGTTTTCTTTGTGGACATTTCCTAAAATTTCTGCCTTGACATGTCTTAATTTAGAATAGTGAAGGAAAGGCTTTTAAACTTGTGTTTTTTAAAGCAAAACTCTTGTCTGAGAAAGGAGTCGGTGTTTACTGAAGTTAAAATTTAGAAATAAAAAATAATATATATAAAGGTTTTATTTATTTATTTTTAGGGAGAGGGGAAGGGAGGGAGAAAGAGAGAGACACCAGTGTGTGGTTGCCTCTTGCGCGCCCCCTACTGGGGACCTGGCCTGCCGCCTGCGTGTGTCCTGACTGGGAATCAAAACGGGGAACCTTAGGTTACCAGGCCTGCTGAGCCACACCAGCCAGGGCAAGATATTTTATTTTTAAGTGATAGTAAAACGTAAGCTCTGAAGGAATTATTTTCATTTTGTTTTTAAGATCAAGTCTTTATATTAGACTGAGGCATAACTTGGTTTTTAAAACACCAAGATGTTTAGGTATAAAAGTTGATCCCCATCAGACAGATCCTAGTTCTGTTCTGAAGAGTCCTGGTTCATGAAGAAATATTATTCTGCTTAGTCTCCTGAAAGATCTTTTTGGATAGCACCCATTTTTCCATGTCTTACATATGGAAGCCCTTCCCCTACAAAGGAAGTTTCCAAAGTGTCACTTCAGTCTTTGTAGACATTAGAACGACTAATCTATGCGGGTGCTGATGAAATCCCTTAAACACATGTGTAATTACAGTGTAGTCTGTGGGTCAGATGGATCTTGCCAAACTTCTAATGATATTTCAGGTTCAAGCTACCTAGATAGAATACTCCCATACACCTTTTCAGGGTGGCTTGGTTTTTAGAGGTGGCAGCTGGCATTCTGCAATCCACTGAGCCTCAATTTCTAGATGACGCTTCATTGGTTTTTGAGACTGGTTCGTCCATGTTTACTCACAGGCCTACGTAACTGTTTCTGACCTCATTACTCAGCTAAGCATGTAGGGAGGATGAATGACTTACACTGCCCATTAATTAGTCAGCCATGCTCCTGTCCTGCCTAGAAAATTGCTGTCTGGTTGGGAACATTCTACTTTCTCTTCCTAAAGGACAGTGGCCCCAAACCAGGTTAGCAAGCATGTTCCTGGATCAGTTTTTGCAAGCAGGTATGTGGGTTTGAAATGGCTCCTATGCCTCCCAGTTTTTCAAATGGGTACATTCAGCTGCATATGTGGTGCCATGCTTAGTAAAGATGGAAGAAGATGACAAAAGTAAAAGGTATATGAAAATGCCAACTCTAAAGTAACTTCACATACTGTTATATCTAAAGCACCTACTTGATAGTTTGAGTTGTAAGGTTAAAAACAAAGAATGTGCCTGAGTAAATGCTTACTAAATTATTGGTTACTTATATGCCCCCACTTTCCCAAAAGACTTTAGGGATGATATATGAAAAACTACAAGAGCAATTTAGCTGATTAAATAAATGTAAAACACTTTTGTTAGAACCTAGGAGCAATTATGTAAAAAAATATGTTAGAACCATTGAGCAAAGTATTTCCTTGGAGACAAAAGAAACAAAAACAAACAAACAAACGAAAACATGGAAACCCAGTAGGCTGCTACATAAATCTATAAAGGAGAAAATGCAGTTTTGTCAAGCGAGGCAATGGGAGAGTAGAATGGACATCGCGGGTGGACAGAAATGGTTTCTGATTCTTGTTCTGCCCTTCACTCACAGTTTACTTTGGACACATTATAACTTACCTGAGCCCTACCATTCTCATCTGTAAAATGGGAATAACAGTAATTATCTTTTCATGTGCATCTGTCAAAGAATACAGTGAAACCACAAAAGAAATGACACGTGGACTTTTTTGAAAGTGAATTTGCTTACCTCCGCCATTGTTCTAAACACAAAGATGAATTTATTGCAAAGTTTTTATACAAGGGTCAGTGATCAACATTGTAGTAAGTATGTTGCCATTGTCTACATGGACATTTAATTAAGAAAAAAAGGAGGGTATAAAATCAAAGTAGCTCTCTGTGAAGTGATTTAAGTGATTTAAGTGATTTAACTCTCTCTGTGAGAGAGTTAAGAGTGAGTTAGTCCAGGTTGGCACCTGCTGTTTATCTCAAAGGTAAAACTTTGAGACAGGATGGGAACTGGTATTTAGAGCTCACTAAAACTATTCCTCGCCATTATAAATTGCCTCAGGCCAACTTTTGATAAAAGCTGAAAGATTGAAACTGCTGAGTTAGAGAAACCTTTTCTTCAAGTGAAATGAAGTTTGCACAGAGTACTTACTGGTTTAATTTCATTGTGAAACTCTTGTATTCGATGAAGATATACAACTGAGTGCATTAATATTTGCAACGTCTGTTAGTAGCTTGACAAACACCAAGCCGTGTATGCTTACTTGGTGCTTCCATTTCTGTCGAAGGATGTCAGCCTTGAGTTTCTAATATGGTGATGAACAAGTCTCTCCTGTACTCATGTTTGGTGGCCCTGTGAATGTTCATCACCAACAGTCACTTGAAGATATTTGGTGTCCGCCATTGCTGCTCAAGGAGCATCCCTGCCTAGTGTCTTCCTGTGCTTCCAAAGTTGAAAAGCCTTGAAGTACTAAAAACCTGCATCCGTGGAAAATCTCACTGCTTCAGAATCATAGTGTAATCTGAACAGAAATAGAAAGAATGCTCTGTCACCAGAGCTGAGATCTGGGGCTGAGACACACTATTTTGTCTAATTCCACTCTTTTTTCCATTCCCAATGGGAAGAAGTACCTTGTACCATGTCCCACTATCTCCATCTTGTTATCTTCCCTACCCTTACTCTCCCCCTAGAAACTGAGCCACGTAGAAAGGCCACCATTGTAGTATTGGTGGTGGGGAGGGAGACATCGTTCCATCGTTCATTGGATCGCTCAGCCTTATGTCCAGCTGAGGCACTCTGGTATAATTCTACTGAACTGGGAAAACTGTTACCAACTAGCAACCTTACAAAATCACTTCACTTATTAGTTAAACCTGAGATAATTGTACTATAAGAAGTTTAAGATAGAGATAATGTCCATGAAGAAGTATCTCAGGGGGAACAGTGCAGTGTCTTCAGGAAACTGAATCAGAACACATTAGGATTCTTTCCAGTTAGCTTCTCTCCCAGCCTCACTTTACACAGGAGTTGTCTGGTAGAAGAACTAAAAGGGGATTGATGAGTGGAATAAAGAGAGGTTATAAAGGTACCATAAAATAAGGAGTAGTTGTGTGGAAGGGTAAGGGCAGAAATACAACTTTGCATTGGAGATTGATGAGGAGAGTGAGGGTGTTTTAAATGGTCTGCTAATTGCCTGCAACACGTTACCCTGGGAGAGTTGTGTGACTGTGGGTTAGTGGTCCTGGACCCAATCCTCCACTCCCATCACTTTCTGAATCAGGATCTGTGGAGTTGGGTTTTATTTGGGCACCTAGAACCCTCTGCTGGACACTAAACAGCCCCCGGTGGAAGAATTTATGGATGTTAGGATGAAGGACACATGAACACTGATGGATATGAAATGAAGAAGAAAAATTCTCCAAGGAGAAGGCCTCAGAATAGGTCCAGAGGGAAACAACAGCCAAGCAGATGGTGGATTGGGCCCTAAGAGTGGCTCCACAGTGGACCAGGGAGAGTTTGTAGATTGAGTTTGGAGTTTGGAGTTTGAAAGTTTTGAACTTCCTTCCAGTGACAAAGAATGAGTGGCATACGTGTGTGGTCTAAACTTGGTTGCCCAAATGAAGAGCAGGCAGGGAAGGGTCAGGAATCTATAAGTTGTCAAGGGTAAAGCATGAAACACAGAGTCACCCTTTGTATTAAGCCAGGATTATGCATTTTAATACATTTCTAAGGTGATTCCTTAGCATTTTGAAGTTTGAGAACCCCTGGTTTGTGGGCCCCTGAGATTGGACGTGAGCATATCTTAGTTCCTGCTGGAAGAGAGGCTTCCTTCTTCTGCTTTCAAGCCTCATCCACAATTATTTGGGTCCCACGAGGCACCTGAGACAGGCAACACCCCCGCTTGGAGCAGGGCTGAGCTGCAGGGAGTCTGGGCATCAGAGGCTGAAAGGACTTCCCATCATCACTGCAGAAACAGCGGGCAGTCCAGCTGATGGCTGAGCAAATTCCTGGATGTGTGATCATGACCACCATCTGCTTGCTTCCCTTTGTTTTATCGTCCAGGTCGGCTCTTTGCTTCTCCAGTCCAGGGAAATGATTGAAAGGAGAGCTCTGAGACAGCCCATCGTTTGTCCTCACAGTGGACAGATCATCAGGATGTTTCCACTTCAGATTAACTACCTGGAATAGGATTGACCTTCTGTCCATCCCAGGTTCTTTTCTAAGATTCCCACTTTCCCCTGGCAGGTATTTGTTCCATTGAGTTCCTGGAATGGCTTCTGGAGTAATGAAATGCAGCATCGCTACCACTGAGGAATCGGCAGGGCAGCCGTCCCTCCACAGGCCTGTGTCCCTGATGGTACCTGTGTGGCTAGAGAATAGCAGTGTTAGTAAACCCTGGGGAAACTGTGTTGTTACTTGGTAGGACTTATCATTTGGGAACATAAACGTGTGCCTGCATGCGTTGAAATATGGCATTAGTATTGGAAATTTTACCTTCAAGGAAGGGAACAGTGAAATCAGTTGGCAAATTCTTTGGGTTAATCAAATGGACAGTATGAACTTTACACAGCATGCGATAATCGCAGTCTCGGTGGGCACACTGGTTTTCATCTGGAAAACACTGAGTGCAGGCAGTGGTACCCGTGCTGCTCTTCATTTGTCTTTCTTGTCAGGGATCTTAATAAACCCTCTTGTATTAACTGAACACATGTGTGGTGGCTTCATTCAGCTCATACTCGTATAAAATTATTGTATACTTACCGAAGCCCTATGAGGTACAGTTTCTATTGCATTTTATAAATGAGGAGAATGAGAAACATAGAGCCCGAGGAAGCCAGTAAGTGGTATTGTAGAAAAAGGAATTCTGGTGACCCGACTCCAGACCTGGGCACATCAATTCCCTACTGTGTTGCCTTTAAGTAAACCTTTCTCCAGAATGATTTTTAAAATAGGCATATTAGAGACTGGCTGTTACTAGAAACCATCTAACCTCCCCTGAAAAGCCACTAGATAGTTATCATAGCCTCAGAACTCATTTCATTTGATAATAGGTAGTTATGCAATGTCTGCTTCTGATAAAATTTAGAAATAGTAGAAAATCTGGGTATTATAATTTTCAGTGGACATCTTCCTCTGTAGTTGTTAACTCTTGTGAAGTGGATTTTAAACTGTGTTCTTCAGATTGTCTTTAATGGTAGGGGATGGGAGGGGGAGGCAAGTAGGTGGGCTCCCGTCGGCTTTCATAGGAATGGAACTTACCTGTTCTAGTCTCGGGCTTTCAAATAAACGTGTTGAAAGCAGGATTGCTCTACTGAAAACAAACAAGCAAACAAACAACCAGAAGAAGTTTCAAAACCATGAGACTGGATGGACTTCAGTAACTGTTCTATGGAACCTCTTACGACTATGAGTGAGCTTGACTTTGGCCGGTCCTGCTAATGCAGATGTTTGTACATCAGTGCCATTCAGGCAAGCACTTGACCACTTAAACTTTTTCAAGCAGTGGGGTTGACACGGGGGATGAGTTTAATCTCAAAAATCAGAAAGCCTCCCTGAGGGGCAAATGGTATATAGAAGCAACTTACAAACGTAACATAATACACCACAAGTGAGGTGTGCAGAAGGCACTTGAAGACTTCTCATTATATGGCACACAGAATAAAGGTTTACCCGGCATGGCCCCCAACACCAACAAAATAGCAAATGTTTAAAGACGAAGTGTACAAAACAGAATGGCATTTAAAGGCTCTGAGGATGAATGAGGTGGTCCGAAGCTTTTGTTCCCGAAAGAGTAGGGTTTTGACAGCTACAGGTGAAGAGACGGCATTGCAGGCAGAGGGAAGGCAAGAGTGGAGGTGCGAGCATTTGGAAAGGAATGGGGTGTTCAGAGGGTGAAGTGGCAGAGGCCGGAAATGGTGGTGGGAGGGGGAAGTTGGTTGGGGCAGGTTCGTAGTAGGAACATTGTGTTGGGGAGATGGATTTTATCCTCCAGCATGAATAGGGAGGGAAAATATTCTTAAATCAGATTTTTTTTTTCAGAAGATAGATATCCTGACACTCTAGGGGACGGACTGAGGAGAGAGAGATTACAGGAAGAGAGACCAATTAGGGGGTCATCTAGACTGTCTGCATGGGAGAGAATAAAGCCTGGAACGGGGCCATGGCAATGCGCCTTTTGATTGGAGAAGTCAGTTTTTGATGAAAGAAACCAAGATTACATTTTATCATAATACATTGCTACCAAACTTAAAAAAAAAAAAACTTTATTTCCATTTTTAGATTGAGTTGAATAATCAGTTTAAAGACTGGGGGCGGGAATTGTCGCGCAGCTGCTTTCTGTGCTCTAAATGTGGTCGGTCGGCACACACTTCCAGCAAAGCTGCCTGCTCGTTACCGCCTTTGTGTGAGGGCATCGTTTGGGCGCATGTTCCTCAGTGAGTTTCCTTCTGTCCACAAGCCCTGGCTGCCTGGAACTAGCCCTTCAAACCGTTCCACAGACATGCCTGACAGTGATTCCTCGAGTCTGTTGACTGACAAGGTGAAAATGAGTCATAAAATATGAGGCCGTTTGCCTTTTTTTAATACACAGGTACCTTTTCCCGCCTAAGAATTGGCTTTTCCAATCAGATAAATATTTAATGTGTGTTCAAAGGAGACTGACAGTGGCATTTCCCTTCTGATGGCAAGAACTCGGGACTTTCACATCGATTTAATCTCATTTTAACACTGACTTGGTAAATTCTACTGAAAGCATTTTTGGCAGGAATGGCGGCTGTGATGGTATGCTGGTGGTGGTAATTGTCAGGGAACATTTAATCTAATTTTTTACACTTTAAGAGTCAAAATTATGATTTGGAACAGATAGCGAGATGACTGTTATGAAGTCTGGTGAGGGGTTTCAGGACTATTTACAGTGTTTGTGTAACCAAAAGGGGAGTGATTGAGAGTGGGTTTATGTCCAAAATGGCAAAGGAGGGAGGAGTCGGGGAAGAGCTATCATTCTTCTAGATTTCCTACTGTGTGCTTCCTGCTGTGGCCCAGCAAGGAGCTCTGTAAAGTGTATGCGATGGATTTCTTGGCAGTAGGCTTTTTGTGTCTCCTTTAAAAATCTACTATCTGTTATATCTAAATTTTATTTCCTGATGTGGTACAGGGCTATCCCCTTTTTAACAGAAAACGTCTAACTAGCTGAGATGTTTTTACCAGTTTTTCCCAGTTGCCTTGTTTTACCTTGTTGTTCGGTATTCTTTCTGGAAAAACAAAACACAAATGCCCGATTCTATGGCTAGCAACTTTCCTTCCCCCATTAATTCCAGTCCCATATGCATGCAGAAACTGGCTGATAAAGTGCCCTGAAATCTTCAAGGAAGATATTTTTCTAAGTTCTGAAAAGCTTTTCTGCATTTTATAAATTATTCTAGCTCTCTGTGCTTCTTGTCGTTTCTGGACAATTCAATTCAAAGTCAGCTTTCCCCTCTGTCGCTAAACGGGCCCCAAACGATGTCGTATTTGCCCTCTCAGAACAGCGTCCCTTTCCCAGTTTCCCCCAGCCGGGTTCATGATAGCACCTCCCTCCTTCTTTCCGTATCCTTTCTTCTGCGGGACTTTTTCAGAAGCAGTCCTTCCGTGCTGTTTCTCTCCACAGCAGTTGCCTAATATGTTGTGATGCATCACTGTCAGCTCAGTTTTCCCAGGGTACTCAGTGTATGGGAGACAAGACAAAACAGTCTGGAGACAGCACTTATTGAAGGAGGCACAGGCTTTATTGATGACTTTGGGTTAAGAATCTCTTCCAAGCAAGGCTGTCTCCTGATACACTCTTCAGAGAAGTGCAGCGAGCTCACGTTCAAGTGCACTGTCCACAGGCCCTGTCATCAGGGTACCTGAGCGCACATCAGTGCCCACCCCACTCTCATGCCCTCGCTGGGGTCCCGTTCTTCCCTTCTTGCCTCGATCCGCCCCCCTCCTCTTCTCTCTCCCTCCCTCCTCCTCTGCCTCCTCTTTTTCTTCTTAACTTTTCCTCTGCTCCCTCCCTCCCTCCTACCCTCCCTTGACCCTTGGCTTCTAAGCCTTCTTGATGCCACAGTGAAGCTGGAACTGGAATCATCCTTAAGGGTTAACACTCTTATTTATATCAAGGAGATAAGAACCTGACTTAAATGGAAATCTGATCCCGGGTTCTTGATTTACCTGAATAATTAAATTAGTAAATAAAAAGCAATCTCCAAAACCCCCTATTTAACATTGCGGAGATGGATATAGAACCATTATTTGCAGATTGATTGAATAAATGAGTGAATGAATGAATGAATTTGTTGGAGACGAGCCAAGCTCCGCAAGTTTTCCACATTATATTTTTAAAATTCCAGTGGAAAATGAGTGGCAGAGATGGAGACAATAAACACAGGGAATGTCCGGCTCTTCTCCATTTTTTTTTTTGAATGGCACAACAGGGCACAATGTGAATATGAAGGAATCCTGGCATTTAAGGCCCTCTGCTTTTTGTTGCCTAGACACATAAAGTCTGCAGTAATTTTTTTTCTTCTGGCTTTAAAGAAGCCACATTGGTTGGGTACATGAAGAAGAAATAATCAGGTCTTGTTCTCAGACTTCTAATATCAGTGTAAATTGCAAATATGACGCTTTGGTTAATGGCCAAGATGAGAGAAATGGTCAATGTAGGAAGGGTGGAAGCAGTAAAATTTGTGTTGAACTATTTTTTTTGGACCTGCAACACTGACGATTGCATTAACTCTCACAGTGGTTCAGGGCTGTGTGCTCCGCAGAGCGTGTTCACACACATTTCTCTTTGATTCCTGCAATAACACCGGGGGCCTTATCTCCTGCCGCTCTCCCCCTCAACGTAACCACAGGTGTTTCTTGCTGTTGGACCGTGTCAAACTCCTCCTTGCCTTGGGGCCTTTGCACATGTTATCCCCTTGTCTTGGAATGTTCTCTCCACCCTCTACCTTCCCACCCTCTTTGCTTAAATATTATTCCCTAAGGAAATATCCTCCCGGGTTAAAGGTACATCTCCCTGTGGTGGTTCTTGTTTCAAGGTGTACTCCTTACTTTTTCTTCCTGTCAGTTTTTGTACATTTAGCTACATATTATTTGTATGTTTGGATGTTGGTCTTCCTCTGTAGATAAATGGAAAGTTGCCTGAAATGAGTGACTGTACCCAGCATACCAACTACTAGGGTCCCTGGAACATAGTAAGTGCTCAGCACCTATTGAATAAGTCCTGGTAAAGCAAGCATTTGACTCCCCGCGTTACCAGTCGAGAAAATGTGACTCGGATTGGTTACTTGGTTTGCCCACCCCCTGTCATAGGTGTCATAAGTGGTGGAAATGAAGTGGAAGCGAGGAATTTCTTGTATAATTTAATGGCAAGGTGCTCCCCCCCCCCATTTTTTTGTTATCACTAGTCCTTGTAACTTCCATAGAGCAGTCAGTTACTTGGGCTGGTAGCTCGGGTGAGTGAACAGGTGGAAGCGACCAGAAATACTGGGGGGAATACCAGCTTGTAGCTGGCTTCTCATTTTCCTATAGGTCTCCCTTACAGATAGAAGTCTTCTTCCCACAGACAAATTCCAGTTGGCGTGACACAGGGCCATCACACCCACCCAAAGAAATTCCACTGCTAAGTGCTGTTCACATGGTGTGAAGAAGACAGTTCAGGAATTTTACAAAATAAGATTTGAGCTTTCAGAGCTTCTTTGGGCAGAATTCCCAAGGATCATAAAGGCTGGGTAGCTTGGGTAACACCTGAAGTATCCAACCTGTATTTCTAGATCTACCTTTGTTTGTGTACCTGGAATTACTTCAGGATACCAAGTCATACTGTTTTTTGCAGCTTCCAAATCCTGATTAGAGGATTTGTATTTTTTTCGTTAGTGGTTGGTTGCTAAGGGGGTGCATTTTTTCTAAGTGTGGGCATTCTCCACGGCAGCTCTCAACAAATGCCCTCCAGCTGAAAGTGTATGTGTCTGGCATTAAAAGCACTAGCATTCAGGCTGACTCAGAGCCCTGTGTTTATGGGTAGATCACCTCATCTCTCAAGCTGCCATTAACAACTTGCATTCCTGAGAGATGGAATAACCGTGTCTGAGCCAACAGAGCCCCGGCTATTTCTGAATGTCCGTGTGGCCTTTTGATGAGTTTTCACTAAGTTATTAAATTTGATGACATACGTCTACCATTTATTAAATTCTTAGCCCTAAGATCTAAACTCATCCCCCTTTCTAACTTTATGTGCTCCTGGTCTTCTGATTTTTATTTGTATTTTCTAAAGCTCGATCTGGGACTATTCACCTAAAGAGGAGCAGCCTTACCTTTTCAAGGGATTGTATATTTGACCTGTTTACATGAGGCTGATTTGTCTTGTGAGTTTGGGCGTTGACCTTTTAAAATCAGGACCATCCATTTAAGATTTTGAAAGAGATATTATCAGTGGTAATGTTCTGGAATTCTCTGATAATTTAGAATGTTTGGAATGTCAGAAATATAGGGCTTGAGGGGAAACTTAAAGGTTGGCTTTGCGAGGACAGGAGGACCGCAGAGAGAAGTGCGGGCTGCTGCCCTGCGGCCTCAAGCGCAGGGCTGATGTGACCTGTGCGGGAGTGGAGGGGGCGTCAACCTGGCCCGCAGCAAGGCTGGACTGGTTGCACAGGTGAAGTGCTGGCCAGGTTACAGAAGGAGTTGTATTGGTGTTATTTGCTTTTTAAAAGATGTATTGAAGTTACCCATTTTTAAAAATGGTGCTATTCAAATTTCATTTCTATATCTCTCATAGAAAACAATAGGATAGCCAAAGTACCCAAAGGCTCCTGTGGCCCATGGAGATGGAGGGAGAGGAAGGTCCATGAAGAGGAAATGGGGATATTTTGCACACTCTTCAAACCTCACAAGGTCCTGTAACGAGGGATTTGTGAATTTGATACACCAAGTCCTGGCATGATACTTACATGAAATAGAAGAGCCCTGCCCTGAGCCGGGGAGGTCAGGGACCGGTGCCCCATTTCTGAACAGAGCCAAAGGGAGCCAAGGCGGGTGGCCGGGGTTTGGACACCAGGGTCGCTACATGGTTCATACCCTCTAATTCAGAGCCGGGGATATTTCACAAACTGGTGCCTATTTGTCTTTGTGATGCTAGAAACAAACATAGTGTCTGGTGTCGAGGTGGAACTCAATACATACTTATTGGATAACTAAATGAAGACTTGGTTTGGTAGCACTGCAAATCCATTTTGAATGTCCCTAATCGGCTTTCCCCCCCATTCGCTTTAGCAGCTTTTTAACCTTCTGCACCATTCTGAAGCCCAGTACTTTGCTATTTTGATGCTCACTCTTATTTTTTCCCTTGGTGAAGCGATCGGGTTATTTATTGAAAGGCATAGTGACATCTGAAGCATCACTTTATTTTTCCTTTAACTTTACTCATGTTCATGAACTCCTCTGGTCCTCTCGCCACTTTCTGAGAGACCTTCCTCCATCAGTCAGTCAATCCAGCACTGCCCCTTTTCCCTGCACTGTGAAATTCCCAATAATCTTAGATTTAATTTCTCATCCCAGGGATGAGATGAATGTTCAATGAATGAACAACTCCCCTCTGCCTACCTCCGTGATGTTATGGCAGAAAGTAGCAGGAGGCGCTTACTTCAGATTGAGTGGTCAAAGCCACCTTCCCCGAGGACATGACCCTTACCTAAGACCTCCCAACAGAGGAGTCAGTCATCCAGAGAGAGAGAAATGGAAGAAACAGACTGAATAGATGCTGGAGGCTCGAACGAGCTTCACATGTGACACAAGCTCCAAGAAGAAGGCTATGGGTGCAGCATAGAGCAGGGAGAAGTGGGTGGCAGGAGGAGAGTTAGAGGGTCACCCGGTAAGCCATTAGGTCAAAGAGGTGAGGTCAGAGGGGGAGCTACAAGCCAGATCCTGCTGGGTATTGTAAGGCAAGGTGAGGAGTTTGGATTTTATTCTGTGTCCAGAGCAAGGCCAGAATCCATTGTATGTTGTAGGAAAATTACTTCCACTGCAAAGTGGAGAGGAGGTAGATGAGAGAGCACAAGACTAGAAGCAGAAGGACTGCTTTGGAGACCATTGCAGAACTTCAGGTGAGAGATGGTGATGGTCTAGGCCAAGGTGGGGTTGGATACAAGTGGACGCATTTGCGGGTAGTTTGCACCTGAGATCTCATGAAGCGCAAAGTTGAAGGAGGCTGTGCTGGAATTACTTGGTAAGCAACTGAAGCTCAGGTTATAGCACCATTAAGCAATGGCACCAGACACAGTCTGAAAGGGAAAGAAGAAAAATGGAAAGTATTAGAAAAATCTAGAAAAGAAGAAGCATTTGAAAATGTAGGTTGCTTGGTCTGCTGGCTCTAATTCTCCTGGCTCCTCTCAGTGATGTGAAGTCACTAAACCTACAGGAAAATGGAATGACATTTAGGGTCACCTCATTTTATTCACAGGTGACCTGTGTCAAAACACATGTTGTTCTTCTCCTTGAGGTTGCCCAGCAAGCCTGCCTTCTCGAGAACTTCCAAGGAGATGGACGTCCTGTTATCTGTGGAACTGTACACATCCCAAGTTTGGGAATCTGACATGCTCTTCGAGAATCTCCCTCCTCACACTCCCCTGCACTCCAAAGGCAGCCTGGGAGAGCCTCCAGCAAGCATTCAGTGGGAGAGAAAGACGCATTCCCTCATTCTCATAGGTCCCCTTCCCCAAGACTCTAAAGTGACTCTCTTGGAGGCTCCCAGCTCACTTGGCCTCTAATCATGACCACTGAATTTTGGAGTGGGTTAATAACTGCTGCCTAGATGTCACTTCTCAGTCCCCCTCTTCATTCCTCCTTATGTATTGCTGGTGGAGTTATGGTGGAGGGCTGGGCATGAGTTGACATGAGTAGGCCTGGTTCTGCTTTCTTGTTAAGGCTCTGGTGGAAATGCCTCGGATGCAACAGCCCAGCACTGACTGCTCTCTTTTATAGTGCCAGGTATATGCAAGGCCTGTCCAGAAGGTATCCAGCCATGTGATAGAAAAAATAGAGGTATTTATTGAAGGAGATACAAGAGACATTGTACATAGGACAATGATGCCTCGGTCCCCTTCAAAGTTAGGCCCTTGAGGAAATCTGGCTCACTGGTAGTAGGTTGACTCGAGTCATTAGCAACTGCTGCACGGTGTTCCTTCTGCTCTGGTAGCAGAAGCGGTGGAAAGAATTTTGCCATGACATGTTTCATGCCAGGATCCTGTGTCAAAATCTCAGGCAGATTAGTTTTTGGAATCCCCAAATTAGCTCTAGTTCTTGCACTGTCAGTCGCTGATCTTTGTTGATTGCAGCCTGTACACGTTCAACATTTTCAGGTCTTCTTGTTTGCAGGCCTTCTAGAACATGCATCACTTTCAACGGATTCTCTACTATCTTTGAAGTGTTTGTGTCTCACTTTTATTTGCACTGAGTTCATTGCATTGTCCCCAAAACACTTCTGAATCATCGGAATAGTTTCATTCTGTGGAGAAATGTTCAAGCTTAATGCAAAATTTGATGCAGATTCATTGCTCTGCTCACTCAGTCATTGTGACTGTGATGGCCACACAGTACACATGCTCACTCAACAGAATCTACCACTCTCATTGATTAGTGATTAGTACAGTGAAGTCATCATTGTTCACACATGCACATTCCAGTCCACTCTGCTTGACTGCCAGGTTACATTTGATGTCGCACAAATCATTCTTGATTCATTAACGATGGCTGGATTTTTCCGGACAGATCTTATATAATTTACTGCTTTCAAATGTGGCTCTTTGCCAGTTCCCGAGCAATAGGAAAATTTCCACCCAGCATCCTCTTAGGTTTGTTTTATTGGTTTGATTTTGTGATTACCAAAGCCCACATCAAGAAATGGACCACAGTTCAAAACCCTTTGGCTACATTTATTGTCCTTAGATTACTGGGACCACCATATTTTACGTGTTTGCTCCGTTCTGTTCACTGGCCTGAGTGCTTCTTGGATGGTTCTCTATTGTTTTCCCTTTACCAGTGGTTTTCTGATCAGTCTTGGGTTTCCTTTTTCAGGTGGCATGAAGGGAGCCTGGGTTTTCCACAGGACCTAAGATGGGTGGTCATGCATCTGATTTAATGTGGAAAAAAATGGTAATCTCAGTGACAGATCTGAGGACACTTGAGGTTCCTAAGTAGATGACTTTAACTCAGAGACAAGGCTTTAGCTTTTGATGCTGAAAATCGGTATAGTTAGTTCCAAATTTGCCATGAGCAAATAACGGATCTTCTCTGGCAACCCTCACAGTATTGCATAGTCCCTGCCGTTGTTCCGCAGTTTAGAAAAGCAGAAGTCTTGGTCTGTGGGCAGAGTTGGTGGCCGATAAGTGGGAATATGAATTCTGGCTTAGTAGGTGGAATCTGGTATGTGAGTATTTTTGTTTTTATTAAAATGTAGAGTATATAGACATTTCTCAGAGAGCCTGGCTTGGGTGGAGGACAGGTCATTTTCTCTGTATGGGCTGAGGTCCTGCTCGGTCACGTGTAGTCCATGTGGGACTTATTTTCTTAGACCTAAACATTATCACCCCAAAACTCTGGGAGTTGCTTCATATGATCGCCGCAGTTGCCTTCGTTGTGTTATATTACCTGGCCCTAGCATCTCCATTTCTCGTACAGTCTCTAGTATGGATTAGAACGAGTGGCGAGAAGTGACAGTGAGCTAACTAACCCGTGTTACAAGGCTTCACGGGAACTGAGCTCCATCCACTGGCCCAGGGCTCCCCACAGTTTGAAACATGGTCATCCTCTTCTGTTCCTGTACGTGTCTTTACACAAATTTATAAATCTTATGGTGCATTTGTATCCATATACACATGCATGTATAGTTATGCTTTGAAAAGGGTAAAGAATATTAATTCAAAATATGAATATATATGCCTGTGTATTTATATCTGCATATCTATATAGGAGGAAAACCATAAACTACCTGTGTGCATAGGCATTGCCTTATCTTAATAAGTTATCATGTTTACTTCATTATTGTTTGCTTTTTGGGGATAATATAATAGAAAACAGCTACGATGAATGAGGCAACTTTTTGAGTTCTAAGGCTGTTTGTATTTTAAAAATGATATTGAGGATTAATTTCCCTTATGGGCACCTATTGCTGTTTTGCTCAGGCAGAAAAAACACAATAAATTAGATTGGATTTAAAGACCCTGATACCAAGTCAACTGAAAATCAATGTATCCTGAGAGAAAGTAGTAAATTTGTGAAACAAATTTAGAAAGCATGAGAGTTTGTTCCCTCTGCTAAATCTAGAGACCTTAAAGGGATTCGTTTGGTCTCTTGACTAATAAGTGGACCAATTTGTTTCTTTGTAGCACTCATCCCAGCCAATAACTTTTCTTATCAGATTCTGCTCCTCTCTTATTGGAACACGGACCATATTGTTCCCTCTAGCGTGTGCTGCCCTTACAGAGGAAAAAAGATGCTCTTTTGAACACTATGCACATGGCAAATATTATCAAAGAAAAATGTGAGCCTTTTTAAGCTGTAAGGGTATCACATAAGATTTACTAAAGAAAGAGCCATACAGGATAGGGAACTGCAGAACCCAGTAGTAACACCAACCCTTCTGCCCAGGACTCTGTGTTGGAATTGAGTGGAGTGAGGATGCTGTTTGGGGGAGAAGAGATACATGGGGAGAAACCACAATGCAGCATGTAGGCAACGAAGTAGAGACAGGGTGGAGTAGCTTGCTGCGTGCCTGACTCGTTAGCAGGTATTTATACCTGAAAACCCATACATGACAGAGGTACGTAGAACGGATCATCATGTACCCCGAGGGGGGAGAGAAGTTGGAATATTAAGAATCAAAGAGAAATGGTTTCATTTTGGATCGTTGGGTAGAACTCAGAGCCATTTGGATTTAAACCCTGTTTTTGCTATGCATGTAAGGGTGGGCTAAAGCAGGAATATAATAATAACTAATACAATAATTAATCAAATACGAGAGTAAACTGTGTTTTACGTACTCGCAGCTGTGCAGCTACTTTCGCCTACCCCTGCATTTGTTACAATGAAGCATCCTACGGGAGCAGCTTCCCATCACAGAAGGTCTTAGGTTCAGCATCAGATCGGTAGAATTAACCTCCCCCTACCAAGTTATTTTGGATTTTTAAATGCCTTAAAGGATCTTTTATTTAACATATCTTTAAGTTATGTTTATCAAGCCAGTCACATATGAACTCTCTGATTCCACCTATTATATTTATTATCACCCACTGATAACCAGGCTTCACTTAGAACACGTTTTTGGGGGGATACCAGGAAACATGGGGAAATGGGGGGAAGTTACCTTCTTTCCTAGAGAGAAGGAAGGACAGTCAAAGTTCACTGTTGAAAGGAAGCATTGAGAGCAGTAAATCTGACCCTCAGTTTACAAATGAGAAAATTAAGTAAAATAGTCACACCAGATATGGTTAAGCCACTATTTAGAATTATGAAAGCAGCAACATTAAGTTGCTGAAAAGAAACACATCTAAGTGCATTTTTTTTTTTTTTTTGGTTCAAAAGGGTGTCATCCTTATGTGGTGGACAGACTTAGTTCAAGTTCACATGCCTAAGTTCCAGGCACAGGCTCTGTGATTTTGTGACTCTCTTTCGGCCTCTCTGAACCTCATGTTCTTCATCAGTAAAACCAGTGCTGACCTTGCCTCTTAATCTTAAACATCTGAATAATCAATGCCTCTGTGTCTGTTTTTTCTTTGTTTCTTCAGCAAACATTTGTTGAATATTATGATGTGAGTCTTTGCTTTGTGAGGAAGGGAAAAATAAAAGAAAATCCTTGTCTTTATGGAGTGTACAGTGTAATGTAATATGTAAACTATATAAATGATTTATTCAATACTAAAACTTGAATGCTGTCTGCTTAATGAATTGAAAGTCCTAAAAGGTACAAAGAGTTGGTGGAAGAAAGGGACTATTTCTCACAGGGAGACAGAGCACAGGCAGCTTCATGAAGGAGCATTTTTTAATCATGGAAAAATGGATAAAGTTTCATCAGGTAGAAGTGATCCAGGTGGGTAGAGGTCAGGAAAGCACCCAAAGTGAGGGGGAAAAACCAAGGTCAGAAGATGCAAGGACAGAGAGAAAACATGAGGATTATGTTCAGAGAACTGACAGGTGGTCAGATAGACTTGGTTGGAGCATAGACTTCCTGAAAGGAAACAGTGGCAGATAACCCTGGAGGGATAGGATGGAGGTGTGACACCCGAGGCTTCTGACATCAGGAGAACTCAAAAGCAACAATCTCCCAGGCTAGCTGGATACCGAGGACACACAGATGAATAAGACATGGGGTCCGCATCCGGGAATTTGGACTTTATTCAGTGACCAATGTGGGCGCTGACAGTTAGTGAACAGGAAAATCAGCACGGCCAGGTATGTGCTGCAGGAAGCCCACTTTGGCAATGCCACTTGGGATAGAAGACGACAAGGAACTGGACTCAGGAGCTACTGGATGGGAGGAAGGCTGATATTCAAAAGAGGGAGCACTGGACCAGGCTTTGCTTGGTGGCAGTGGGATCAAACTTTCTGAGTGGTAGTCCTTGAGATCTGATAAAAGCTATAGACCCATTGCTCAGGAAGGTTGTCCGTACTTGGGTGGGAGGTTTTGCATGCAAGTTTAGTAGGTTTACAGAAATCTTTCATGGACCCCAAGTTAAGAAACCCTGATCTAAATAGAGGTTATGGAGGTTGAGTCCATAGAATGTGTGCTATGGGGTAAGGAGTTAGAAATACCTCTTGGCACTAAGCCTGGACATTTGGGAGAAGGACAGAAACAGGGATGTTGGCAAGATGAGCTTATTGAGGATGTTTATGAGCATATCTTTCTCTGTCGTTTTCACCCATCTTGGGGGGCTTTCCCGTGATTTGGCTCTTCTTCCAAGGGGAGACTGGATTAATTTCAGTGAGTGGAGAACAGCTGTGCTGCACTTAATACACTTCAGTGTGTGCAGACATATTACTTGTGACACAGAGCTCAGGAATACACATATCTCCCTTTTATCATATTCACACAAGTTCTTGCATATTTTAATAGTTGGAAATGAATCTCTCCCATTGGTATTCCAAAGGTGGTGAATGTATTCAGTATTCATGTGGCTCTGATATAAAATTATATGCAAATTCTAGTACAATTTCAGCAATTAATGTCTGCCAATTATAAAGGGTTATAATTATAGTACTCACAGGGACTTATGTAGTATATAAAAATATACAAATAATTAGAGAAATTGATTTCTTATACCCAATCCTTCTGATTATGAAAAAACTAATTACTAGCTAATCATAATGTGAAGAATGTCAATAAATGGTCAAAACAGAAGAATACTTCGTCTTCAGATTTCAAGAAGAAACATTTCTTTATTTTTTGTTTACCTTTTTTGGTTTGTTTCATGGTAAGAACACTTAACATGAGATCTACCCAGAGAGGGTATTTATTTTTGGATAAAAAGAAATATGAGGACATTTAAAAGGCTAGAAATGAAATAACTTATTACTTCAATTCAAAATATAAACTATGTATTCTTATGGAATTTTTGACATGATAGACACTTGGGTAAACTTTGTAGTTCTAAATCATACATCATAAAAAGATTTAGAACTGAAAATCCCTTGCCTAGAAATTACCCAAATCCAACAATATTTTCCTTTGCCATTAGAGAACTGAAACACATGTGCAAATTTTTAGTTTTTATAGTGTTCAGTGAGTTAGTTTCCAGAAGAATGGGAACCCTGAATTTGGAAGGAACCCCATATTTCATTCACTCTTAAGTCAAACACTGGGTTCCTCACAAATGGCTCTGTCATTAAGAATTAAAGTGGCCAAGAGTGTTGAAGGGTCCTTTAGACTCTGATACAAGAGTTCTTGGTGAGGCAAAGTGTCTATTTCTATGTGAATTAACTTTTCTTGATGTTGGGAATAATTAGGAGCATTAGATTCTATAATTCTAACATATATCTAGAATCTTATTAATGAAGCAGATGTACTTTCTAATGAAGCATATGTACTACACTATATGTACCTTGCTAAGTAGTGATCAGAATGCTCAAAAGTGACTTTATAAATCTTATCAAGTTCTTTCTATCTATTGGATTTCTCCACATGACAGGAAGAAGGGCGTAGGCTGTTCCTATGCCAACAAGAGTCACCTTAACCCAAATGGTAGAGCATGTCAGACCTAAGAGTCATAGATAGTGGCACATTTAAAAATGGATGGAATCTGGTTATTTCATTGCTGTTAAAAAGCTACACATTCTACATATTCTTTCAAATAAGCAATTATGTACCTGCACATACAGTGCTACCTTGGTACTCATCGTTCATGTGTTCTGGAATTTGTGAGGAGTGTCGAAACCCACGAGCATTGAACAAGTGACGAGTGATGAGGCATTTTCTCTTGTGGGGCGGCGTTGTGACTCGTACAAGTTCCAGCAAGTGCAACGTGTCCCAAACAAGCACCTGGTAACTGAACCATTTGGTTCTCATCAAAATGCACCGAGTACAGAGTTCAACGAGTTCTGCAGCTGACGAGTAACGAGGTATAACAGTACATAAAATGCTACAATGGATGAGTTTAGGATGGAAGGTGGTCTGGACATTGATTTTTGCCATTAAACAAAGACCCTAAAAGATCACCTATCTGGGACAGCTGTGGTGGTATCCCAGCGATGTCTTTGTCTCTGGTGTCTGTTTTCTGTACCTTGGATATTTGTCTTACTTTCCTAGTTTGGCTTATAAAAAAGAATCACACTATTTTACAGCTAGAAGGGACTAGAAGGCAGCCTTTCCTCAGTGTTCTGAGATCAGCACCTTAGAATTAGCTGCAGTGTTTCTGGAAGAAAGAATACACAGACCCCACCCCAGACCTTCACCATCAGAAACTGGGGGTGCAGACCAGCAACTTGTGTTTTAACAAGCCCAGCAGGTGATTCTAAAGTAAGCTAAAATCTGAGAACCACTGATTCTCAACAGCCCATCCAACTGACCTAGCAGGAATCAAGGCCAAGGGAGTCATTGGCTGTTCATGTTAACCATGGGTTAATATTATCAGCAACAAAATGAATCAAAGCAACCCTTGTAGAAAACTAATCCTTGCTTTAGTTAAAACTTGAGGTAATTCTTTATTTTTCTTGTATTTGTAGATAGAGCTGTGGCAGCAAGGAAGAAATGAATTTTAAGTTTAAGATATTTGCACATTCTTAAAGTCCTTTGGAAACTGTGTTCAAGAACGTTCACAAAAATGAATTACCTTTACTATGCCTGAAAGGTGTTGCATTCACTAGCGGAAAGACTCAATTTAAATCTAAAGGATTATGTCTAGCTTTTAGCCCATGGCAGAATAAATCACATAGTTTGTTATTAGAAATTAGACTATGAAATGTTCCCTAGTATTCAAGTTTTGAATAAGAAGTATATGTGGCATCAAATATTTTGTGACTGCCAATTGAGACAATCCTAAAATAGAGGTGGAAACGGAATTCATTCGGTCTGTAAGGCAGTGTCTTTGCCAAAGCAGAGGCTGCGATTAAAACGGGGCCTGCTCACCTGCACGGTGAGAGGTGAAATTCTAGTGACGTGCCTCCCTGACGGTAGAGCTGGCACTTTTACAGCACCCCCCCCCCGCCACTTTTTAACACAATTGGCATCGAACCCACAATACTCGTTGCCAGAGAAAAAGCGGACAACTATGGAACTCATTTGTAAATTCTCTGCTTTATGTGTCTTGTTTCTTGTAATACTCTCAAATTTCTGAGTGTCAATGAAGAAAAAAAAAAGGTTCCCGGGGAGAGATGGTCCAGCTTCGAGGTCCATATCCTGTCATTGATTTCTATGCAACACTCGTATCGACTTCAATGGGAGTTCCGCACTGGATCAATGTCAGGATATGGGCCTTTACATTTAGATGTGAAAGTGTTTTAATAGTGGTTGGCAAACTAGTGATGAATTAGGGGGAAAGACACAAAGAACTGGCTGGAAACTTTTAGACCTATGTGCTACCTTTAACCCTTGGAAGAGTTATTTAAAAAAAAAACAACAGTGGGAATCCTGCATATGTTGATTTGGGTCATGAAGTGTCCGAGTACTCTAATTAAATTGCTTGAGTCTGTTCTAGGTTCCTTATAGACAGTGTGGAGGGCAAGTCCTTAATGACCGAGCCTTTTGAGTTACGCTGTGCTCTGGACCACATGTCACAAATGCTATGCTTGTCTCTCTCGACGGGATGCTCATGGGAAGGTTTACCTTCAGCATCTTATGATTCAGAACATTAGCATATCCCTGATAATTTAATTGGAAATATCCTCTTTGGATCTATATTCAGGCAGATAAGAAACTAAAAAATGAATTTTCACTACCCTTTATGGTAGTGCATTCTACTTAGGGAAGTTTTCCTTTTAGCATTATATGTAGGATATACGTGTATATGTATGCAGGGTGTGTGTATATATGTGTGTGTGTGTATTTCTTTTTCATATCTAGACAGATGAAATGAATATGTATTCACAATCTCCACTAGTGAAAATATTAATTAAAAGGTTCAAGGCTTCTTTCTTCCAGGCCACGTACTTTGTGACAGTTGAACCTTTCTTCCCTTGCCACATTTGCTAATAATTTTGACTTTGTGATTCCCTTTCTCCTGGCTGCAAGTTAAGTTACTATTTGTGTTTATTACAGAATTCTACTGAAGTAAAGTTTTAGGTTTCCACTGTGGACACTCCCGGAGCATCCTGTGATCACAGTAGGAAAGCGCCACGACTGGGGAGCCAAACCTGGATTCTCCACTGGATTTAAGGGTTTCATTCAGTCACTGTCCTCCAGGCTTTAGTATGATGACGGTCGTTGGTTGTAGCTGTTTTCAGCTCCTTCAGCCTAAGTTACAAACATCTCTTTTCCTGTCTGATCTTCATTGTAATCTTCTGTTGCATGATCATCAGTTTGAGAGCTGAGTGAAAATATTCATTCCCACCATGCTCTCATTCATGGAGAAGTGTTCAGCTTAAGTTATTACTGAAGTTATATGTGTCAGCTCTTCAAATCGTATCCGCATGCCGATGCGTAGCAACATGGTTATTTCTGGTACAGATAGTTATGTTTAAAATACATGTAATGAGTGAAGATGACTTTTGTAGGAGTGAGTGAAATCTGATTTTAATTCTCTATTTTAGAGCAAAAGGGCTGGTGGTTAGGCTTCCATCTTCCTTTTAAATCTCATACTACACATTTCAGATTCTTGCTGCTGGAACTCTGGAGATTAGTTACTGGAAGAGTACATATGTGGGCAGGGAAAAGGAAGAAGCCTGTGCCAGGAAAGAGCAGGAAAGAGAATATTTTTGTTAATGGAACGGCTGATGAACTCATAATAACACTAACTAAATATGTGTACAGAATAGAGAAAAATGCCAGTGTCAGTTGAGACGTATAGCATGTATTATCAAATGAATGCTGTCTTTCTGTATATAACTCAGTGTTTGATAGTTACTATCAATCTTTTCAAAAAAATTGATTTGATTTTTAAAGCAAGACTTTCTGCATAACTCTTTGCACAGTTACTGATACGCAAATTCTGACATAGACCTCTTCTGAGGTTTGACATAGCCAGCTTCCTCTCCAGCACAATTCATGCACCTCAAATAAAAGGAAACGAGGCATTTGGTGTATAGAAAAGTATGATAAATCCAGGGATCATCAAGACACCAGTGTTAGGCAAGGAGAGCGCCAAACGGCATCCTAGGAAGATGGCAGGTAGTTACCAGAGAGAAAAAAGGCACGTATTATTTATTAATAGCTTTTATTTTCAAATCTTACAAACTCAGCGTCTCCATTTACTTTTCAATCTTTATATCATCTAACTTTTATGTATCATTTTACAGATATTAAACAGCTATTAAAGTTATCAATCTGAATAGATTTTGAGAAAAAATTATAGCATTTTTAAGATTCTTTCATGAAGGAAAGAATAGACACAAATAAAATACTGTTGTTTTATTGCTTTTAGAAATGCAAGCTTCAGAATAAATTAACCTGCAAGGGTTTTTTTTAAACTTTCTAAAACATCAAGTATAGCATAAATTATACACACACACACACACATATATTTTACACTAGTAGCAGCACAGACATGAACTGAGTTTGTTAACTTTATCCTAAATAATTTTGCTGAAAACATATAAAAGTGAATCTAGAAGGCATCTTTACTCAGAATTGTGCTTTCAAATTCACTAATAGGAGAAGTGTTTTTACAAGCCTTCTATGTAACACTCTTTCTTCACATCAAGGGGGAAAAAAAGCTAAGGTTTGTGTTTAAGTGTCTTGCACGTTGTAGATGCACAATTAATATTTTGTTGAACAAATGTTGATTTACTAGTTATCCAGAAAAGTTTGTTGTTAGTTACTTAAAGGCTGAGTTAGTGGTTATTATTTGTGTGGTTTTAGTTTGTGCTTTCTTGACTACATACGTGGAAAGATTAAGCTTTCTTTTTTCTTGCCTTTTTTCCCCCTTTGGATATAGCTGATCAGCTTGTAAAGCTTCCTTCAGGGTCAATGCAAACTCAAACTAGTGTCATTTCAAGTGATAATCCAGAGAGATTAACTCCACAAAGAGACAAAACAAAACAGCGCAAGTGAGTGTGTGTGTGTCTGTTGTGTGGGGAAGAGAGAAAATGCACGGAATTCTTTATTCAGAAAGCAAAACGGCAACTCCTAAATACAACTTTGTGGATTTCTGTCCTTTGCTCCTAACCTCAAAGATAACTACACTCATACAGATGGAGTTACCAGGTCCCATTAGTGTGGGCCTATAACAATGGGTGGGATTTGCTACATGGAGCCCCGCCCAGTAATTTTTGCGAGGCACAGCTGTGTGTGGGAGCACAGCTGTGCTGCCTGTGAGCCCTCCAACATTTTGCTGTGCAGCTGTGTGAGCTGCTTAGGACATTGTCAAGAGGCAGCTGCAGAGGCTACTGGTTGTGTGGCGATCCCCTTGAACCTGACCTGAGTCGGGATTCAGTGGTGAATGTGAGGCTCCTGTAAACTCCACATTCTGAACACACACCAGATGTGTACTGTGGAATTTGAAGGAAAAGACTTAGGCCTAGGTTCCTTGTAATATTTCAGCTACTTTCATTATAAATCTCAAAACTATTAAATAGCCTCCCGATTGTTATTTGATTGCCACATGAATAGCCACATAAATAACATGTGTGTGATTCTAACTGTATTTGAGGACTGCAGAATTTCCCTTTCATTAATTATTTTAAACAGAGCACCAGCAATCTATCCTTAAAATTAAATCATATACTTAACATGCCGTACTAAGTCAGACTTTACCTCCTTAAATTCTCTTCTAAAAAGAGACTTATTCTTACAGGTCAATAATTTCTATTTCTATTTTATTGTTTTATAGGTTAGCTAAAATTTTCCCCCATTAGCTAAAGACCATCAAAAATAACAATCAAAAAAAATTCTCTGACTTCAAAGACACCCAAAATGTAAGCTTGAAACCTGTTGCTGCTGCCCTTGATGGAGGCCCCGGGTTAGACGAGGGGTGAGAAACCCCAGAGAAGAACTGCCATTGTGTTTTCAAACTGGAAAGGGAAGGCAGGAAAAACTAGTGCAGGGGAGGGCTAAGGCAGTACGCAAAACAGTTTATTCTTGGAATTTAATTATGGTGTTCTTTTCCATAAAGCAACTCTAAACCTACTTCTGTCCCGTCGTGCATTTTAAACATGAGCTTAGCTTTAGGGAGAAAGAAACAGTGTGACGAGATTCCTAGCCAGTGGAGAGAACGTCAGGAGTGGCGACGACGGTGGGGAAGAAACCCGCCTGTGCAGCAGGTGGAGTTGAGCTGTGCGGGCAGAGGGCGCAGCACGCGAGCGAGCTGGAGACTGCGCTCAGACAGGCCAGGAGGAGGCAGGGTGCAGGGAGCCTTAAAGGTCGCCGCCTTCGCTGCTGTGAATACGTTGGAAAATGTTGAGGGTTTCTAACTCCTAAACAAAAACCTGCCCAAGTTAATAAGAGTCAAGTAAAGACTCAATTCATATTGAATAAGATGTCTTCGATGAATCAAATACCAGAGACCGTCCTAAACGTAAATCAAACAGTGAGTTTAATTAGTATATCAGTCGGGGTTCTAGCAAGAACCAAATACGTTCAGCAGGGGCTGACGCGTGTTTTGGTGAAGGTACTATTTACTGATTTAAAAGAACAAGGGCGTCTGGGGGACGTTTGGACTGACAACAAAAAGCAGCATTACCTTCTGTAAGCTGAGGTGGCTGGGCGGTGGGGGGCACAAACAACAGCTACTGAGCCCAGCTGAGAACCGGGCCGTGGAAGGAGGGCTGCGTGCGGAGGCTGCAGTGTAAGCAGCGGAGCTGGAGTGGAGTGGAAACAGCGCAGGAGTGGGAGGGCCGTGTGCTCGGATCTCTCTCCTCCAGCAGCCTGGCCTCCTGTGGGCAGCTCTCACAGGCCAGACCCGACCAGAAGCCGAAGGACGAGGGAGAGCATGGGGTGAATTTTGGCGAGGTCGACCTCCAAGGGCACAGAGCAGGGCTGAGATGGACAGAGAATGGTTCTGGGGGCAGATGGAGAATAATGAGCACAAAGTGGTTAAGATTTTTTAAAAATACGTTATTTCCTAAATTTGGAGACAACGATTTTGTCTAAAACTTGAGTTCCATAAACTGTTGATTTTCCTACTTCATTTGTGGCTAGTTGAAAACCGTTACGCTCTCCTTTACAAAAACACGCCGGCGTGTCTTGTCGTAACCATGTCTTCACGTCCTGTGTTAAGAAGAGCATGGAACGAAGGTGCAGTGAGACGGCTCACGGGAGGGGACACTGAGACAGCCAGTGAGAACCGCGATAAAGTATTTTGACTTCAGTAGTGACCGAATGAAAATAAAGAAACCCCATGTGATTCCGTGTTTCTGCCGAGCAACCCGGATCGACCAGAGGAAAGGTGGACTTCCAGACTCGGTGGGCGTGCAGCCTGACGCAGTGTCACGTACTGACTGACGTGAGAGTGACCTTGGGGCAGCCTCTGTAGGGACGAATGTGGTTTGCATCAGGCAACCGAGGTGAACTCATTCCTTGTTCCTAAAACCAATTTAGTGGGATTTATCCCAGGGAAAGGAGCATGCAGATATGTATGTTTACTCTCATTCAAAATAGCAAATATTAGAAACAAATTATGACCCATTTGGTGAGGTTTAAAATGACGGATCTCATTATAGAGCATTAGAAGTGCTTGAACCTGCTTTGAAGTAAATGTAAAAAGACAAATGTTAATCGTGTAAGTATAAAAAGTACAGGAAAGTTATTACTTAGCAGAAAAAGTTGAAGGAATATAATGAGGAACCCCAAAATGTTAACAATAGTGATCTCTGAGTGCTGGGCTAGTGGTGATACGGTTTTCCTGTCTCCGTCTGTTTGCTGTCCATCTGTCTGCTGTCCGTCCCTTCCATCCCCCTCATTCACGGCACAGGATTATCTCGGTCTCTGAAACACCTTTTCTCGTTTATGTCCTTGATCCCCAACCCACCTTCTGGTTCCCCTCTCGTCCAGTCAGCCTTTCATGGCATGCTGGTTACAATCTTCTTGCGTGCCCGTGACGTGTTAAACGCGCATTGTTGCTCGGTGTGCGTGCATTTTTAACTTAGGGAAAGGATACTGTGCTGTGGAGTTTTCTGTTTTTTAACCCAGCACTTGGTTTTGAAGATCTGGTTCCATTGCTGTGTTTACCTCTACTCCTCCTTTTCTTACTTCAGCTTAGTGTTTCTGTTAAAGAATGGATACATTTTATTTGTAGTCAGGAAAGTATAATGCAAAATACCCTTCTTAAATGCCAGGTGGGTACCATGCAGTCCTTCAGTTACTCCTTAACTTGAGGGAAAGCTGGACTCAGGGGAACCATTTGATTTAGTATGATTTTCGGTTAATAAAAACTTACATTTTTTTTTTTATTTTTTAGAATAAATCAGGAGTCAGAATTCTAAGCTATGGCTCTTGAATATTTTATTTTGTGGATGGAGTAACAAAGTCAAGCTCTGTACAGAAAGTTAAACCTGGCCTAGTGTGGCAGTTCCCAAATGTCAGGAACATTCTTCATTATGTACAAATTATAGAAGACCTCAAAGACCTTCCTGTAAATTTGTTAAGATTATGTAGATTTTTGTGGTTTATGTAGATTAGATCTGCCCATATTTACCATATTAGACATTAACACCGAGAACTTTTAAAAGCACGAGAATCATGAGAATACACAGACACATTCATTAGCTGTCAGACTGATGACATTATCACTTTTCACACAGCTTCTGGAAAATTCCACGGTACATTTGTGAGAGAGTGAGAATGAAAAGGGCAAACCTTGTCTTAGCATTCGTATGCAAATAATTTCTACCTCTTGGACCCCTGAAAAGTCTTGGGGACTCCAAGGGTCCCTCAGTCACACTTTGAAAACTGCAGATTATCTCTGAAAAATGCAAATTTCTTACTCTCTTGTGCCGGCAGAGCCTGCACCCATTCCCAGTGCAGAGCCCTGAAATAACATGTGTGAGACCCCATCTCACTCAGCAGGGTGAGTCCTGGGGTTGTGATACTGTCACCACCTTAATCATGTCATGTTAGCAGTTAAATTTTTCCTGGCATTGCTCTTACATATCTTTAAATTATCAGGCATACGATAACTTAATGTAGAAGTGATGAATGTATTTTCCTATTCAAAAATTAGGACGTTGGACCTAACATTGGTTTATTCTCTGATTACTTATTAGCTTAATTTTATGAAATGTAGAGACGTACAGACAGAATCACCTTCCTTGATACTTTAACACATTACCCTTATTAAATGAGTGCCAGTCTATGAAATCCAAGTTTCCAAGTTATTGTAGCTCTGGATATTTTGACTTGTTTATCTGGCTAACCAATAGTTCCTAGTTGGTGAAGCTCACAGAACTCAGAGAGATAAAACTAATACTGTGATGTAGGAGTACAGGCTACCCGGCATTGACCTTGGGTACTGGTCTAGATACATGAAGATACTGGGAGATGACAAGCCTTCTCAGCTATTGGTACGTGTTGAGGAGAGGTCCCTGAGCTGATAGGCACCGTGAGAATATTGGTTAAAGTGTAGATTGGGAAGAGGGGCCGCAGAAACGACAGAAATGGGCTTCCTCTTCTGGCTGAGTTCAGCCATCTTGTTGAGTAGGTACAAGTGGGATAGCAAGAAGAAGTGCAAAGTGCCTCCAAACGAAAGTCTTAGAGGGGCTTAACTGAAATGCTGGGGGCCAGAGCAGTATAAGGACATCAGAGCCTACAGGTCACCACCCGACTGCCACACAAAATTTGTTTCAGTGTCTACCACTGCCTGTTGCTCTTCTTCCATGCCCCCAGCCCAGTCTGGAACAACAACAAACAAATCTCTTAAGAAACACGCCAAGTTGTTCATCATGATCATCACAATAGCTACCATTTGTCGGGTCCTTGTGCTATGCCAAGTTCTGAGCAAGGTGTTTTACGTGAATTCTCAGAACAGCTATATGAGGCCAGTTCTACGATTTCCTCCATTTCACATGTGGGGAAATCGAAACAGAGAGCCTAAGTAGTTTACCCTGGGTCACATAGCCAGTAAAAGGGGGTGCTAGAGATTTTGTATTGCTCTCGCAGAAGGGTTTGTGTTTTCAGAGACCAAGACAGAAGGTAATATTTTACCTAAAAGAATAGTTCTCGAAAAGTGGGATTTTAAGTACTTTATCCTCCTTAGATAGGACAAAAGTGGATTTTTTGGACAGTCAAGAGAAATAGTTTCCTTCTGGTCACTTCAAATTACCAAGCCTCTGAGGACCTGTGGTTAGCACTTATTATTAACAAATTATTCATTACCCTGGGACACAGGGGAAGGAGACTTTTCTAAACACATTTTATAAATATGTTTTGAAACTGCAAATGCAAAAGCATTTGCTGCACTGGGATTCAGAAAGAATCCAGAACAATAAAGTCGAAGAGATAATTGTAGTCTTTGAGAAGAGGTTACTGAATAGCTTTGAAATTTTATTTGCTGAGGACTGTGCTGATTCCGTTGTACTTTTGCATGTGACATGCATAGCTTGTGTACCAGCCAAGCATTGCCTAAGAAAAAGATGGCTCTTTGAAGTGTGACTCTGTATGACACAAAACACTGCGACCGCGGAATAAAGAGGATTAAACAATAAAACACCTTTGGAGCCCACATAAAAGAATTCATGGCATGCTTGCACCACCTTGTGGATGAATACATACTTGCACTTCTTTAACTGTAGGAACCTGAGGCCATACAATTTTAAACTATTAGATGCCTGTTATCTGTTTCCTTAGTTATTACATTGTAATTAAGGAATATTTGTGATGTCTCAAAGCAGCACTCAATATTATAAGCTTATGTGCTTACTCCGTTTTGGTAAGCATACTCTGTTTTGGTATTTTAAATACTACCTTTTTTTAAAAAAACTAATATAAAATTATTGTTCCTGCCCTCTTCCTAACTTATACCTACAGACATAAATTATTTCCTGCATAATATTTCATGTTCAGTGAACAATACATACTGTGATCAGTATCCAGGGTTTCAGTTAATTTTTCCATTTTAATAGTAATCTACATTTAAAACATTTATATATGTAATAGGGTTCTATGTACCATTTGTAATAGAAAATTGTAAAAAGAAAGCAAAATGTCAACTGACTGATGGGACTTTGAGTTTAAAGACAGCCTGAACCAGAGTATCTATTAATTTTGTTTTGTAAAAATCTATAGAACTTAGGTAAATAATTATATATGCAGGCATGGTTTTCTGAACTTGTAACACTTTATTTCACCCTAAAGGGGTAAAATCAGATTATACTATATCTTAAGGCAAATGACGAAAGGAATTCTTTTCTCCATTTTAAATTATTTTTTTGTGTGAGAGCTATAATGCTGTATAAACTATGACTCTTCCTAAGGCTGAAAGCCATTATATATTCCAATCAGATATCTTTTTATAGACATTCAGACACTGGAGATGAAAATAAAGTGATAAAATGTTATTTACTCATAATTAAATTGCCTCTATTTGAATGACAATATGGAACTTCTATAATGGATCATAGGAGAAAAATTTTAATAAGATGTTACTATCCTATGTGATTTTGTTAATGAATAAACCACAGTCTGTTCTTTTTTATGATTATGGTAGTCATAGTCTGTCTTTAATCCCAGGGTTGGTGAATAATCTTAGCCTCCTTCTCCCTGTCCACCTGGTCTAGGTAGGATTTCCTTGGGAAAACCCAATAGCTGTTTTAATATTAGTCTAAATATAAAGAACATACTGTAAAACTAGTGGAATAATGCAGATAAGGCAAAATGCCAGGAGTGTGGGGATGATTTGCTGTTTTGTATTTCAAATAATTTAAAACATCAGCAGTAACATGGCATTAAACAGAAAGCAGTTTGGGAGTAAACATGCCTGGGCGTGAATGCTAGGTCCAACACTTAGTAGCTAAGTGATATTTGGCAAAATAATCAGCTTCTTAGAGCCTTGGATTTCTCATAACTAATAGCAATATAGACACGATGGGATTGTTGAGAAGGAAGAATAAAATAGCAACAGTAAAAAACGGGCACATGCAAACAGAAGAGGAAACAAGGAACATATACTGAGCATTTAATTTTTCCCTTCAACAGAATAAAAGACATTGACAGACTAGGCCGTATGGGTTGCAGGCTTAAACTCAATGAAATCTTTGGATCAAACAGAAATGCAAGTTAATTTAGACTAAATGGAGTTAGACAGTGGACACCAGTGACATTCAATAAATTTAACAAAGGATTACTTATCTCTGCCCCTTTCATTTTCCAATACAGTTGTGGCAATTTATTTTTGTTGGAATCCTTTGATATTGCCGAAACCTGATTCTTAAGCTAGAAACCTAGGAGTCTTTCTCAATTCCATACTCTTCTTCATGCCTCAGTAGAATCCACCAGCAAATGTGGAACTAGATCTGCAAAACATTTCTTAAACTCTTGTAGCTCTCTCATCTCCACTGGTGTTCCTATGTCCAGGCTAGCTCTTTTTCATTCTCGATAGCACTTCTTCATTCCCCTAACTCCTCCCCCAATCTAGAACAGTCCTTGCTGTCTTACTCCTGTTTTTTCTATCTTAGAAATAGTATCAACTATGTACCAGGAACTATTCTAGATGTGGGATAGATTAACGTAACAGACAAACATCTCTAACTTCAAAGCTTACGCATCCTAATACAGAAAACAAAATATAATTTTTTTCCTGATTTCTGTTTCTGATATTTTATTGTTGGTGTACAAAAGTGCCTTTGATTTCTGAATATTGACTTTGTATCCCACTGTTTTGCCAAATTCAGTTATTAGGTTGAGTAGTGTTTTGGTAGAATCTATAGGATTTTCTATGTATGCTATCATGTCATCTGCAAACAATGACTGTTTTGCTTCCTCCTTTCCAATTTAGATGCCTTTTATTTCTTTTTCTTGTCTGATTGCTGTGGCTAGGACTTCCAATACTATGTTAAATAGAAGTGGTGAAAGTAAACATCCTTGTCTTGTTCCTGATCTTAGTGGGAAAGCTTTTATATGAAAAGATGCTCAGCATCACTAGCAATCAGAGAGATGCAAATTAAAACCACAATGAGATACCACTTCACACTGGCGAGAATGGCCATCATAAATCAACAAAAACAAGTGTTGGAGAGGATGTAGAGAAAAGGGAACCCTAGTACACCGTTGGTGGGAATGCAGACTGGTGCAGCCACTGTGGAAATCGGTATGGAGATACCTCAGAAAATTAAACATGGAACTGACTCATGACAATGGGGCAATTTCACTCATGAGAATATATTCAGAGAAACCTGGGGCACTAGTTCAGAAGAATACATGCACCCCTGTGTTCATTGCAGCGATATTTAGAATAGCCAAGATTTGGAAGCAGTGTGTTTATTTACCTCAGTCATATTCTTGTTTCTGTGGGGACATGCTGGTCATCATGATGTAATTAGCGAAGAGACTAGTCATTTACTGGGGTTTTCTAACTTAAAATTTAAAAACCTCAAAAGCAATGCCTTATATGGTAGGCAATATTTTAATGTAAGGTCAGCGAACTTATTAGTTTGAAAGAAAAAAATTTCTTAACAGTTTAGCTGGGGATGCTCCTGATGGATGTTGTCATCCTAACTACCAGAAGCTGTCTTTGTCCTGCGATGCAGATTTTGAGAAGACCAGGCTTTTGAAATCAGGATCGGAAACCCCAACGTTAACCTTCTCAGACTTTCCGCTGCCAACCCTCACTGATTTGTCTGCAGGCAGCCTTGGTTCCTCCTTATTTTTCCTCCGCTTCTCAAGCTATCACCGCACATTCTTTCCCCTGTCACTGAGGCCCTAACTGGTTTGAGCACCTTTATTCACAATTCTAGCTCTCATTTATCTCAATCCCTCCTAAAATCTATACCCACCAGCGCTGTTTTCTCTTTGGATCTCCAGTCCTGTATTGCCAGTCATTTGCCTGAGGTGTAGTTTCACCAGTGTATTTTCAGGCACTTTAATCCCACGTGGTCCCAGCAGATTCAGCATTTCACTTCTGGTCTCTCTTGCCTCCTTCATTTCCATTTCCAGGTATCGTTATCAAGCCTAGAAAATAAGAAAATTATCATGGGGTCATCCTTCTTCCTTCCTACTCATCCAGCAGTTATTGGTCTTTTCAACAAATATTGAACACCAGTTGCTTGTCTGGGACTTGGGTATGGCTCTGGGGGTAATACGGGGAGCAATCTGCCTGCTTCCTATTCTTGTAGACTGCATCCTCCACACTTGTCACTAAGCTTTTTTTTTTCTGTACTAAGTTTTGCTCACTCCGCTCCTGTCCATCTTCGTCGTCTCACTGCTGTGGTTCAGGTGTCAGCATTGCCTGCTTTGGTAGGGAAGGACCGCCAGGCCTCCACTATTTCCCCTCCAGTCAGTCTGCATTGCAGATGGAGTCCTCTCTCTCTCTGACACCAGGGAGGCTGTGTCCCTGCTGGGTCCTCACTTACACATCTTTGTTGAATCGTCTGCACTGACAAAACCTGGCGTATAATCCTTAGGAAGACATTTTCCCCTGGATTTACCTGTCCATTTGTGTCTTCTTCCTCCTCCCTTCCCTGGACCTTCCTCAAGGTCCAGGTACCCAGAGCTTTTCACCGCAGACTTGTCATGGGGCCTCCACATGCTCGTGAGGAAAACCATCTGCACTTTTCAGTATTTGCTGAACACGGTTTAGAAGACAGTCAGTAACCAGATCAAGTGTCAGCCCCTCTCTGAAATCATCCCTGATTCCCTGTGCTTCCCCAGTCAGGGCTCCCCTTGTAATTCTTTCTTGTAATACCCACATCCATAACACTTCACGATCTCCAGTTTTAGTTTCTTTGAAATGAAGCAAGAGGTGAGAACATTTTTGGAATATTTTAATTGCAGAATCCTTACAGAATTTTATAGGTTGTTTTTCTGAAGTCTTAATTGGATTCTGTCTTTTAGAAGGCTATCTGTATTGAATCTTTCCAAAGCAATTAATTGAGTTTTTCCCCCTAAATACAAGGGTTTTAGTTTATTTACAGAGTTGTACAGCCATCACCACAATCAACTTTAGAGCGTGTTTATCACTCCAGAAAGAATCCCTACGTCCATTGGCAGTCCGTCTGAATTTGTGCCCAAACCCCTAGCCCTAGGCAACCGCCAGTCTACGTTCTGTCTCTCCGGATCTGCCTGCACTGGCTGCTTCACATAAATGGAGTCAAACATTACGTGTTGTTTGCATTTGGCTTTTCCACTTAGCGTGATATCTTCAAGGCATCCATAATACAGCTTGCATCTGTATTTATGCATATTTATGGCTGAATAATATTCTATTATATGGATATACCATATTTTGTTTATTCATTCATTAGTTGATAGATTTTATGGATTGTTTCTACTTTTGACTATTATGAATAATGTGGCTTTGGATATTTTATCATGATTTGCAATTAATTTTAATTTTAATATAAGTAACTCTTTTGGCACTGTTATTTGCTTAACAGTTAAGCATATTCACGAGTTCCACAGTTAGGTTGTTTGCTTTGAAGTCTGCAACTTACTGTCTGTATGACTGGAAAAATTTTCTGCCTTGTTTGGGCCTCAGTTTCCTGAGGAAGATAGTAATAGTGTCTACCTCATAGAGTTTTGTTAAGTGGATTAATTTACATAAAGTGTGTAAAATTGTGCAAGTAACATAGTACCCACTATAAGTATTGCTTGCAATATAATTATTTGTGTAAATTTATTAAATTCTGTAATTCTAATAGCAGGTGCAGCTGATACAACAGGACTGGGAACACACATGACTGATTCTTGATAAACTTGACCTGTGGGATACCTAATAGCTGGGCTTATTCAGTGTTCAGCGTGCATTAGTTATTGCTTTACAGAGAAAATAGAAATCTTTAGTTAAAGTTAACCTAGTGGGACACTTAAAGGAAGGTCAGTTTAGAGGCTTCTATCATACTGGGTTTGCTTGCAAAGACGAGGTTAAAAATTAGAACACAGATAAAATTGCTGATGGAGCCTTGTATTGCATCTTTATATACTTTAGTATTTAATTTGGGCCTGCATTAAACAAGGGATAAATATGCATTCAGGGGGAAATAATGATGAGAAGCATCCAAGTTTCCTCATGTTAATTAAGCATGCTAAGATGAAATATATCTATTTTGTGAGGTTCTTGTGAGGTTCAGTGAAACTGTGTCATGAGATATGTTAACTGAAGTTATTTAGCTAATTTTACCGAGGAATAATGAACAAATATAATTGCATATATTTAAAATGAAGAAGGTGATAATTGGATATACATGCACATTGTAGAATGTTTACCAAGATCGAGGTCATTGATGTAGCCATCACCTCACATAGGTAACTCCTTTTATCCTTTATCATGTTTCGTTTCTCCTTTCCTTTCCTTTCTTTTCTTTTCCTCCCCTCCCCTCCCCTCCTCTCGCCATCTCTCCTCCTTTCTGTGTGGTGAGAATGCTTGAGATCTGCTCTCAGCAACTTTCAGTATCATGTGTTGAACTTGGAGGGCATCATGCTAAGTGAAATAAGCCAGACACAGAAAGACAAGTACTGTTTGATATCACTCAGGTAGAATCTTTAAAAACACGACAACTTGATAGAAACAGAGGAATAGGTGGTTGCCAGGGGAGATGGGGTGATGTAGGTCAAAAGTCACACAGTTTTAGAATCAGTTCTCAGGATCTAATGCCCATCACGGTGACTATAATTAACAATACAGTACTGTATAGATAACCTGGAAGATGATCTGAATTGCTGTTTGAACATTTGGGTATTTGTTTGATGTATACATTGGTCAGGAAAATAGAAGCCACCAAGGTTTTTACTGTAGAAAAATGTTGAATGCAGGGAATCTGAAAGGGTGGAACTCAAGAGAAGCTGGACCAGTAGTCTCAAATGCCTGCGGGAACCAACGTGAGCATTTCTTGAGAAGTTACCCCCAATCCTTGGGCAAATTCTCAGGAGCTGTCTGACTAGACCACACTTGCAGCAACTGCCATCTGAGAATAACGGCTCCCTTTCTCTGCTGTCTTCCACCTCTCACACACACTTCTGTCACTGCAGGACTCTAGCGGGGCCCTGCCTGGCGAAAGGAGCGGAAAACAGTCTGCAGGTTTCATCCCCCTGCAAGTGCAGAAGGCAGAGGCGGTACACATTGTCAACAAGTAACTTCCAGCGATGCCTGGTAGTTTAATTTGGGGAATATTTCCACTGACGTTTGGTGCTTGTGGAGGACTATTCAGATGCTCCTGTTTTTCTTACACTGTGTGGACGGTCTGGAGTGTTGAAATGTTGAGTGGGAAGCAAAGGCATGGCTATGGAGAATTGCAGGAACATTTGAAAATTTCCTTTGAGTGATTTGCCTCCAAGTAATGTCTGAAGGCCAGTCATTTTGATGTAAGTGAAGTGGAATCTTGCCCAATGCAGTGGTCACACTGAATTAAAAGAGATGTCAAATATTTATGAAGCATCTTGACATGAAGCATTTTGAATGAGGTAAAAGAGACATAAAATGGGAGACCCATTTACCATAGCAAAGGGTGATCAGTATAGTGAACAATTTTATGCCTATTTGGGGATTTATTTAAACATAATCTTTTTCATGAAGGTTTGAAGTAAAGTGACTGCTGATACATTAAATCTGATATATAGAAGGCTGTGTCTATTCATCTGTGCATATGTTGAATACCTTTTTTTTCTCCTCCTTTTCCTGGTCCATCTGGGGATTAGGCCAAAGCCCCAAAGACCATTTGATAGTGCTCATCAAAGCAGAGAGGAAGTACCAACTTTAAAGATAAATCTATCCCAGAACTAGTACTTGGCAACATCAATGTCTAAGTGACCTGTGGGTCTTTTGACATAAAAGCCCAAGTACATTTCAAGTAGAACGAGAAGGAGGCGAATGACTAAGTCAGGGCAAGGTTGAGACGGCAGTAGGCCTGGAGTGAGTTGTCAAAACTGAGCAGAATTACAGATAGGAAACCATACAATGTACCGTCCCAAAGAGTCTGCTTTTGAGAGAGGAAGACAGCACCAAACATAATCAACATTACACAATTTTTTTCAAATATTTACTTATTGCCTGACAGATTTTTAAAATATATATGTTAAAACCTATTTACAAAAATAAATCTTTTTCTGAAATATTGGTGTATATTCTTGAATGTTAAAGCAAAATCTGTATTATCTGAAAACTTAAAATAACAAGCAGAATAATTATCAATGTATACTCCTGTACTTGAATTAGTTTCTTAGTCATATCTGTCTCCAGTACAGTGGAATCATATGTATAAGTTTATGCATTTTTATGCATCTCAAATACTACAAGTTGGTACACCAAGTATTCAGCATAGCAGTCATCTGTCCACCATTTCTAAGTATTTGTGTCCAAAGAACCTACATACAGTCCTTGAAAGGGACACATTAGTTGTGTTGCCCTTGGAACGATTGGGAACAGACGTGACCAGGTATTACTGGTTGTGTTTCAGACGTATGCACACATGAAAATAAGAACTCCTTTCACTCTCTATGAATGTCATACCATAACTGGAGATGGGAGTACAGAGGAGAGACCTCCCAAACTCGCCCCCACTCTGACCGAATCGAACTGTCAAATACTGGTGCCACTGCTTATTTGTGCCAGTGTGAAGTTCCTGACCTCTCTGTGCCTTAATTTTCTCATCTGTGAAATGGAAATCCTATGGGAATTGTTAGGTCTAAATAAATCAATGTATGTAAAATGCTTATAACAGTGCCTTACACAGAGAAAATATACTGTACTAGCCATTGCTATAGAAAAACTTCCTCATTCCAATACATTGATTAAAGACTAATGGTCCTATAATTTCACAGGTGTTTTTAAATATCTTCAAATATCCTTTTATATGCTTAGGAGCTTACACCATTTCAAAAATGGCTTATATTTCATCATTTATATTTCATTTATTTTATTTTATAAAAATCACATGTATTATTGCATCATTTCATTCTTTTCTTTTTGCCTGTATTTCACTATTGCAGATGATCTTTATCTCCTCGTTCTAGGAGAAACTTCCTATCACTTCTGTGCACTGCTTATAGAAAACTCTGCCACCCCCCCTTTTCCATAAAGAAACACTACAGAAAATCTAGACATTTGAGTTAGAACAGCATAAAGGTAAAGGACATGGACTTTGGAGCCAGTAAATCCGGATTGAATTCTAGTTTTTCTATGTACAAACTAATCTCAGGAGAATTTTATGGATGGTATAACCTTCCTGAGACTATCTTGTCATGAACAAAATGGAAGTCATATTTTCTTCTTAGAGTTATTATGGGACTTAAGTAAGACTATGAACCTACAATACTGCGTACGGTACCTGACATTTAGTAAGTGCCATAATGTGTCCCAAGGGTCATTCTTAGACCTTCACATTCATTATTTACTCAGTCCTCCAAGCAACTTTGACATCAGATGTATTCTATCATCACTGTTACTCCAACAAGGAACTGGGACCCAGGGAAGTCGAGAAACGTATTTGAAGATGCAGCCATGACTTTGAACCTGCGTGTATTTGATGCTAGTGGCTAATTTTTTGTTTCTAGTTGAAGCATAGCTTACATAGTAAAATGTGGTAATCTTATGTGTACAGTTTCAGAAAATTTTATGTACATACAAATTCTTACAACAACCATGAATATCAGGATGCGATTTAGCTACATCACTCAGAAAACTCCTTCCCGGCTCTTCCAGCCAGTGCCCACCCACCCCGCCCGTGTTACCACGAGTCTGACTTTAAACTCTGGATATTCAGTTTGCTGTTTCTGAACTTCATACAGATTCATGTCAACAATATGGAATTTTTGTGTCTGGCTTCTTTCACTCCTTTTATCTGTGAGATTAATCTCATGTTGTACATAGCAGTAGTTTATTCTTTCAATTGTTGTGTTGTGTTCCATAGTGTGTTTATATCAAAATTTACCCATGCTATTGTTAAACAACATTTGGGTTGTTTCCAGGGTTAGACTTTTATTAACAAAGTTGCTATTAACATTTTTGTTTATGCCTTTTTGTAGACATATCTATTCATCTTAGATAAATACTTAAGAGTGAGATTGCAGCACCATATAGGTCTGTAAAACTTTACTCAGTGCCTGAACTCTCAAACATCACACCATCATCACCATCAACAACCACAGCACCACCATCACTGTTGACAACTTGAGCGGGGCTGCATGGCCAGTGCATCATTCCCCACCCTCTTCCCAGAGAGCAATGTAGCAAAGCAGAGGGATGGCGCGCAGGTGTGTGAACCCAACACTTCTCCCTCTCCATCCATAGCCTATTGGATTAGAGTTGGGGCTCTAGAGTTTTCAGCATGACCTTGGATCACTGTTACGCTGTGACGCTTTGGGCATTTTAAGTCTCTGAGCCTGAGTTTTGAGTTTTATGTAAACAAGACGTAATAGGACTGCCCCATTTGTGGTGTTTGGAAAGACAAAGGTAGAGTATTTGCTGCGTGTTTTAGTACAGTAGCACAGTGCAACTACTCAATAAATGGTAACGGTAATAGCTGTCATTCAATGAGTGGTTATTAGGAGACAGACAATACCCATATATTATCTCAGGTAATCAGTGGAGATACACCAGCTATTGAAAAACACTACAGAATTAATAAAGGTTTAAATCCCTTTAATGAAATATAAATGTTTCTTTCTTTTTCCTGTTTTCTTGTGTGTGTGTGTGTGTGTGTGTGTGTGTGTGTGTGTGTGTTGTTGCTATTGTTCTTATGATAGTTTGTTGGTGAGGCTTATTTCAAGACTTGACAGTATTACAGAGGCGTTTAACTTAGTATTCTTCCTAAGAATTATTTCTACTTCTCTCTGACCCTTAGGAAAAGATAAGAGAATAACAAACACTTTGTACTAGGGAGTAGAGTGGTTAATTTAACTTTCTCAGAATGTTTACAGCTAGTTTTCTTATTACCCTCTTCCAAAAAGATGTTGTAGTTTAAGAATGAATAGATACATGTTTTTTTAGTGAGTTCAGTTTATAATAAGATGAACATTTGACAGAAAAATGTGATTTTTCTGAAGTACAACTCACACTATTTCCAACTGGCAAGTATAAATTAATGTAACAAAGAACAATAATTTTCTAAGTCTTACATGAAATTGAAGTATCTAAACCTTGTCTTTGCTTAGAGTGCAAGAAAATCTATTGACTGTAATGAAAGTTATGCTACTATCTCCTCTCCGTTCTTCCTTCTTGGAGCTTTGACATTTGAATTCACAAGTTAGCTTTTATTTTAACAGTTGTTGAAAACATACGTTTTAGCCCTGGCTGGTATGGCTCAGCGGATTGAGTGTCAGCCTGTGAACCAAAGGGTCACTGGTTCAATTCCCAGTCAGGGCACATGCCTGGATTTCAGGTCAGGTCCCCAGTGGGGGGCACATGAGAGGCAACATTGATGTTTCTCTTCCTCTTCTCCCTCCCTTCCCCTCTTTCTAAAAGTAAATAAAAATAGTTTTAAAAAAGGAAAGAAAATATACACTTTAAATGCCAGCAACTCAGAAATAATTCCACTTTTCCTAGCAATTTACTGGTGGCCTTTATTTACATGGTTTTGCCTTCCCATTGATCTGGCTTGACTTGAAAATGTTGCCTATTGGGGGGAAAATAATGTATTAATTTTAGGAAAATCAACTCACTATGTGCTCCAATCTAGACTGTGTGTGTTTGTGTGTGTGTGTGTGTGTGTGTGTCAGTGTATATTAGTGAGTGTGAATAGACATAGGTGTTGTATTTAAGGAAGCTAATGGGTTGTTCGATGTCTGAAGAGGAAGGTGTAAAGTGAAGCGCTTTCGCTGTGAGCTTGCTGAGAAATCAGGTGTAAGTTCATTATTTACATGGCAAGTGTTTACAAACATATAGATGGTAGAGAACAAAAATCAGTCGAGAAAAAAATGGCATTAAAGTAAGCACCCGTGGCAGTACCTTAGCTTGCAGGAGGTTTGACAAGAGGGTTTGCCTGTGGTTCAGTCAAGTACATCCCAGGTTTCTGTGACCTGGCGGCACTCGTGCAAGGATGGCGGACAGGCAGGCCTGAGTGACCACCCTGCATGTTTGCATTAGTGCCAGAAACTCTTAGGAGTTAATGAGATGGAAATGTTAGAAAAAGTTTCAAGGTTATTCTCACATATTTATGAGGATATTTATGTACAAGGTTATTTATTTAGCATGGGATTGTATCTTAGTAATCACAGGACAAGAGTAAGGATAATCCTGATTTTTAATTCATTCCTCAGGCGTCCATTAATTTTTCCTTTTACTTATATTACATCATAGTTTCCATGATTACGACATCTTTCCCCCCATAGTTTTAGTCATTTTTTTAATTGTAAGAAAATGAGAATATACATTTTTTCCTCTTTGACTTTCCAGAGGGGATGACACCTTGGATAATGAGGATAAAAATGAACAAATACTATAGTTGTCCTTAAGAAATTTTCCAGATCATGGATGTGTGAATCGGTGTGATGTTTGGGTAATTTCATTGTATTTCTGTCTTAAATCTAGTAGCATGCTGAGTTGTATCAAAGTTCAACATCTGGTGATCTATTCACTTGGTTTTTCTTTGTTATTTTCTAATGGAATAAATCACCTTAATATATATCCTAGTAGAGAAATATTCCTACCTTCCCAGGAAAACCTCACTTAGTCATAATATGTGATCGTGGTCATATCCCTCTGGATTCACTTACTGTTGCAGCAACTGTTCAGAGTTTTTCAGTAGTGTCCATAAGTGAAATCAATCTATAGCTTCCCTTTTTCTAGTAGTTTAAAATTAAATTTAGGGTCTAAGGTTTGTACATTTAACTGTGGAGACGATACTTTGAAAATGTTTCTGTGTTGTAATACACTACAAGGAGCATCTCTTCTTTGAAAGATAGGCAGCAATGTAGTTCACCTAGATCCGGAATCTTTTTTCAGTCCTCACCTGAGGATATGGTTATTGAGTTTTTAGAGAGAGTAGAAGGCGAGAGAGAGAGAGACAGAGACAGAGACAGAGACAGAGAGAGAGGGGCTGGCTCCTTCATGTGCTCTGACTGGGGATCAAACCCACAACCTAGCTATGTGCCCTGACCCAGAATGAAACTCGCAGCCTTTTGTCGTATGGGACGAGGGTCTAACCAACCGAGCCACCCAGCCAGTGATCCAGCATCCATTCTTAATGCTAATAAAATGAAACCTTTTAGACTCTAATCAAATCTTCTTAAGAACCCCAAGATTTCACTGAAATACCTTTTTATACTCTTTTGATCGGCTAAAATTACCCCCAAATTTAAAATATTGAGATTTCTTATTAAATGGAGATGTTGATATTTTTTTTGTTAAGTGAAATAGTTCTGTGATTTGGATTCATCAGTTGCCAGGAGGAACCAGCATACACCAAAGGGGAAGTCTCGCATATGTGCCCTAGGGGCCATGAGAGAGAGTGTTCACAGAAGCACTGTTGGAAATGGCAAAAACTGGGAATAACACAAATGCCCAATAGTGGGCATTTGAATAAACAAATTTCGGTTCATTCTGTTTTATTATAGAAAAGTGAAAATGCCTGAATGCATAATGCCTTTGCATCAATCTCAGTGACACAAGGTCCAGCCCTGTAGCAGCCAGAAGATCTGCTTTTTCAAAAGTTCACAAGACCAAGTTAAACAACTCTTAGTTATATCTATTTATATAATACGTCTAAAAATAAAAGCACAAAATACAGAATGGCAGTTATCTCTGGGCAAGAGGAATGAAAAGAAATTATAGAGAAGTAACTCCAATAACTAATTGGTAATATTGTAGGTCTTGAGTTAGGTAGCGAGCTTATGAGTATTCATTGTATTGATTAACAACAAATAAAATAATAAATTAAATGAGAAGGCCATGCCTGGCAATGATGTTTATATGAAACAAGGGTGATGGTTACTCCAGCGCTGTACAGCCAAGATTTAATACGTGGTTATGTGTGTGAGTACGTGTGTATGTACATGTATTTCTTGTACTAGTTCTGTCTCCATATAGTCTGTTAGTTTTGATCTTTCTTTTACCAGTGAAGGTGTCTCTTTAAATTCCTTTCAATTTTTCCATCAAAATGTGTGGAAAACTTTAACACCCATGTAGATCAGTTGTTGAGGTCTCTTGGACAGAGAGAGAGAAGAGATTTTTTCTTCTGGTTAGAAGTCTAGCCTTGCACGCAGTTGCAGCATTTTATTCTGGAAAGTGAGCAGGGCCCAAGAAGACAGCTCTGCTTTCCGACGAGCAGGTTAGCAGGAATGGAAGTGTTCGGGAGCTGCGTGCAGAGAGTAGGCTGGGGCAGTGCCCTCTCAGTGTATCTGGGTGACCGGTGGTGCTTCCCAAGGCACTTGTGGAATCTGTTGTGCGTCTGGGCCCCAAAGGAAAGGCCAGCTTTCTGCAAGTCTTACCTTCTGGTGACTATGGTGTGTTCTAGGGAAGCTCTCATTTTTCTGGAATTGGTTTGAGTTCATGGTTTTAAACTTTGGTTTTGCAATAGAGTCACCTAGGGACTGTTAAGACATCCTGAGGCACTGCAGAATTTCTGGGATTGGAACCCAAACGTTGATATTTTATTTTAACTTAATGTTCAGCCTATGTTGATACCACAGCTTCAGTTATAAGGGGAAGAGATATTCAGTAGAAGATTTAAACACGTTCTTTTTGTAATTTCATCCCTGCATGTATCACGATCACATTAGTAATATAGTCTTTTCTCCTTCATAACCTAATGATAATTATGTTGGGTGTGAAAGCAAGAATTGACCCTAAAGAATGCTTCCATAGATTGATTTCTCCCTGTAGGGATCATTACTAATTGCTTACTTTACTTCTTTAGTTATAGAACCCCAGTTATATACTCAGTTAAGTATACATTTCCAGTCTCCTTGCAGTGAGGAGTAGCCTTGGGACACAGTTCTGGTCAGTGAATTGTAGGTGGAAAACTTTTGGCTGGGGCTTCTTGGAAGGACTTCTCCTGATTTCTCACTCACACACACACACACACACACACACACACACACACACACAAAGAGGGGATAGATCAAGCTGCGAAGGTTCCTTTTCTCTTCCCTTCTGGAATAAAGATGTGATGTCTGGAGGTGTGGCAGCCATCTTGACACTACAATGGCCAAAGCCTCACTTTAAGGACTGTAGAAAGTTTGAAGATTCCCATTGTCATTGTTTACCTGCTGCACAAGCACCTAGACATTGAGGTTTGACCTTCTTGTTGTGAGATAAATGCTCCCTCCACTGTAATAGTCCCTGCAGTTGCTGTTATTAATGTTCAGTACTTAAAAGTCAGCACATTCTTATTTGACCCAGTTTTTGTACAGTTTTCTAAATGTTTTGAGTTTTTCAATTGGACTCAATAATGGTTTCAAATTGTCAAAAGTGGAGAAATGGTGAGGATTAGAAGAGGAGGTGGCAGAATATGCCCTGTCCCTACCCGGGGGTGTCCTACCTTTTGGCATCTCTGGGCCACACTGGAAGAAGAAGAGTTGTCTTGGGCCACACTAAATACACAAACACTAAAGAACACAAAATAATCTCATAATGTTTTAAGTAAATTTATGATTTTGTGTTGGGCCACATTCATAGCCATCCTGGTGTGCACATGGCCCGAGAGCCACTGGTTGGACACCTGTGGGTGGTCAGTGAGAATGGTGGGCAGGGCCAGCTAGTGTCCCCGAGAGCACACACCTGAAAAATTATACTTTAATCATGTGTCCTTACGGGGCAGAGGTGGCTCAGTGAATGATGATGGATTATTAGGATATATCCACAGAACTGGTAGCCTCTGAGGTCTTTACACTCGATTGGAGCCTTTCAAAGAGGGTTCATAAACTGTTCATCTCTCCTAAAGTTCACAGGTAGGAGACACTGTAAGTCAGGTGACCGTACATCTTCAGAACTACGTGTCTGGAGGTCTGTCAGAGTAAAGCTCCTTGGTGCTGTAGAATCTGAGCTGTGGGATTATTGGAGCCTGAGAACCTTGAACTGGCTGGACCTTAATAGCTAAAGGCTCTGATTCCATAATTGGAAAACTTATTGCATTGAAGTCCGTGTCTCTGTAATTTCCACTTAATGTAGTGGAAATTTGTTCCATTTGTTCGCTATGACCATATATGGAATAAATTTAACCTTTTTTATACAGTTCCAAGGATGTACCTTTACATTTCATTCATAGATCTCAGGGTCCATATTAACACTAGCCGCAACTGAAAACTTGAGGCTACCTGCCTCTCCTTCCCAAATTAAACATTTATTGTCGGCTGGTTTTTTAGATTACTTTATTATATTTGGTTTTGTTTAAATGTTTCCAAAGATAGGCATGTTTGGAATGGTTCTTAAACATTAGTGGATTCGAGTGCTTGCTTCATAATTGTTTTCCACAGTATTAAATACTAGGAGTGGTTTTCTCCTTCATATTTTCTGCATATCAGCTCTCTGTAGCTCTCTCTCACCAAAACTGAATTAGATTAAAAAAAATTCTGAGGCGAGGATGATTTTATGATCCCAGAAAAAAAAAGGAGAATCAAAATTGATGTAGAGAATAAAAGAATTCCTCGCTTGAGTAAGATTGTTATTCAAAATTTGAGGAGTATCTTGCTGTCAGTGCACAAACAGCCCTGGCAGTTGACTTCTGGTTGGAGGAATTTTAGTGCTCAGTGTGGTGCCTGCACATTGTTCCCGCTGGTTTGTCTCAGCTGATCATCTTACCAGTGAAAACTACCACTTAGGTAACTCAGGGGATTTGACCGAGATGAATAATGGGAAAGTTCATATACACCCTCCTGTCTTTTATTATTATTATTTTTCTTCCCTGCTCCCTGCAATTACCCAAGATCTCTTCAAAATCGACTCTTGAAATAGACACTCACACTCGAGTTCCCTTTTCCTTATTTGCTAAAACATCAGGAAAGTTCTGCGTGCGGGTGAAATTTGAGCCATGTGTAATGGATTGCTTTGACACCAGCTACCACTTAGTGAGGCTCACTGTGTGTCAGATACTGTGCCTAGCACGGCACTGATCTCGTTTCTCATAATTTTACATACAACCCTGTCAGGTTCATCCGTAAAGATAAGGACTCTGGTGCTTAAGAGGATTATGCAACTTAATGAATACCAGATAGCTGGTAACAGATAGAATAAGGTTTGGATCCAGTTTATCTTAACCTGATTCTCTTGCTAACAATAGTTAAATACTCCACCTAACTACTCTTACTCCATATGCAGAATGAGAGTCTTCAAATGGGCAGGGACCTTAAAATGTTTCTTATGTAGCCTAATGTATAACAGCGGGGCACGCCTTAGTGCTTCTTGAACCCACTAAGTGATGGGAACCTCACTTATTCTTGAGGCAATTTCTTCCATTTCAGAAAAGCCTGCAGAGAATTGCAATTATTCCAAACATGTCCTTCTCTTTACTGCTATGGGTAGGGCCCTGGCCCTCCTCACAGGTGTCATATGTCACCTTGTAATCCCTTGTGAAGAGGCAGTGTGTGTAGTAGCCAAGCCTCATCTACAAAACAAATACAATAATCATAATAGTGCATGTGACTATTAAAATGATGGGGAGGGTTCAATGAGGAAAAACATGGCAAAAGCCTGGCTTATTCCATTCAAGACCGAGCCTTCCTTTAAGGCCTTGGGGATTTCCTCCTCTCATAATAACCATCATAATAAAATTTCAGTGAAGTGTACCTGGCTCTAAAAAATGGGCCTGTTTTAGACCAGGCTTCCACTTCTTTCTTATCTTTAACGTTTGACCTTGTTTGCTCTCTGACATTTATGTTTGTTTCGTTCTTATTTATGGCTGTGTTTGGTTTTTGCCCTTTCTGATTCACACCTTGTGTGGATGGCCCACCACCACTGGTCCACGCTTTGACAAGGTCTGAGTTGTCTATATCAGCTCTAAGTGCTGCAGTCAGAAACCATGTGTTTCCAGGATCCGAGGGCCCTAATAGTGTACTCCGACCTCACTGCCCTGGGCATCTGGCCGTGCCTCTTGAATATACCCACTTCTCTTCATCTCCACTGCCTGCTCCATAGTCCCAAGTCATTCCATAGATTTGCTTATAGCACTTACCAAAGTAAACTCTTCCCTGGAACATAGCAAGAGCCTCCTAAGTGGCTTTCCTATTTGCATCCTTGCCACCCCAGTAGCGATTTCTGCACAGAAGTCATCATAATCATTGAGAATGCAATGAGTTCATTCCATTGCTCAATGGTTCCAACTGCACTTAGAGTAAAAGTCTAATTCCTTACTTGGGATGAGAAGGGTCTGTCACTGCCTAACCCTCTAAGTTTCTTCTGGGTACCAAGCTCCAGCCACAGTGATGCTGGTTTGTTCCTGGTGGCACCAATCTCTCCTTTACTTCTCTTTCTGGGATGCTCAAGATTTCCTTTGTTCTCATCTCACCTTGAATGTTCAGTTTTTCCAAAGGTGTCTTACCTGAATTCCATTTCATGTCCTTATTGTAGCTTATTCATTTTCTTACAGTGACCCTAACAGTTTATAATTATATATTTATTTATTACCTCAACAAAAACAGTATACAGTCCATGAGAGTGGAAATCTTGCTTTGTTCAAGTTAGATTTAGCAATTAGAATAATCTGAAGAAACAAAACTGTCACTGTTTGCAGATGATATGATAGTGTACATAAAAAATCCTATAGACTTGGCCAAAAAATTGCTCGACCTAATGAATGAATTTGGCAAAACAGCGGGATACAAAGTCAATATCCAGAAATCAAAGGCATTTTTGTATACCAACAATGAAACAGCAGAAGCAGAAATCAAGAAAAAAAATCCCATTCAATATAGCAAAAAGAAAAATAAAATACCTAGGAATAAACCTAACCAAAGAGGTAAAAGACCTGTATTCAGAAAACTACACAAAACTGAAGAAAGAAATCAAAGAAGACACAAACAAATGGAAACATATATCATGTTCATGGATTGGAAGAATTAACATCATCAAAATGTCCATACTACCCAAAGCAATTTACAGACCCAATGCAATACCTATTAAAGTACCAATGGCATATTTCACAGACATAGAACAAACACTTCAAAAATTTATATGGAACCATAAATGACCCCAAATAGCTGCTGCAATTTTAAGAAAGAAGAGCAAAATAGGAGGGATCACAATACCGGATACCAAACTGTATTACAAGGCCACTGTAATCAAAACAGCCTGGTACTGGCACAAAAACAGGCACATGGACCAATAGAACAGAACAGAGAGCCCAGAAGTAAACCCAAGTCACTACAGTCAGTTAATATTCGACAAAGGGAGCAACACCATAAAATGGAGTAAAAATAGTCTCTTCAACAAATGGTGTTGGGAGAACTGGACAGCTACATGCAAATAAATGAAACTCAAGCATCAACTTACACCATACACAAAAATAAATTCAAGGTGGATAAAAGATTTAAATATAAGCCATGACACTATTCAAGTCCTAGAGAAGAACATAGGCAGGAAAATCTCAGATATCTCATGCAGGAACATTTTTACTGATATGTCCCCTAGAGCAAGGGACATAAAGAATAAACAAATGAGATCTCATCAAGATAAAAAGCTTCTGCGCAGCTAAAGAAAACAGTATTAAAATAAAAAGAGAACAAACCGCATGGGAAAACATATTTGCCAATGACACCTCAGACAAGGGTTTAACCTCCAAAATATATAAAGAACTTACATGACTCCACTCTAAGAAGACAAGCAACCCAATTAAAAAATGGGCAAAGGACTTGGACAGGCATTTCTCCAAGGAACGTACAGAGGATTCAGAGACACATGAAAAGATGCTCAATATTGCTAGCCATCAGAGAGATGCAAATTGAAATCACAATGAGATACCACTTCACACCAGTCAAAATGGCCATCATAAACAAAGCAACAAACAACAAGTGTTGCAGAGGATGTGGAGAAAAGGGAACCCTAGTGCCCTGTTGGTGGGATTGCAGACTGGTACAACCACTATGGAAAACAGTATGGAATTTTCTCAGAAAACTGAAAATGGATCTGTCTTTTGACCCAGTGATTCCACTGCTAGGATTATATCCTAAGAACCCTGAAACACCAATGCAAAAGAACCTATGCACCCCAATGTTCATAGCAGCACAATTTACAATAGCCAAGTGTTGGAAACAACCTAGATGCCCATCAGTAAATGAATGGATCAAAAAACTGTGGTACATTTGCACAATAGAATTATATGCAGTGGAAAGAAAGGAGCTCCTATCCTATGCAACAGCATGGATGGAACTGGAAAGCATTATGCTAAGCGAAATAAGCCAGGTGGTAAAAGACAAATTCCATATGTTC
>PVKM010001114.1:50288-84832 GCA_004027735.1 Carollia perspicillata
GTAAAAGGCAGAAAACTGTACTTGAACAACAATTACAATAAAATTTAAAAAACCAGCATAATACCTGTTATACAATGTAGACATTATTCTATATTTGTTGCATAAATTAATGAATCATCTTAAGTAAATTTGTAAAATACCACATTTTTGATAATCATATAAAAAGAGGTTATGTTTCAACATCCATGCTTCCTATTCTTAATTAGGAATCCATCATGGATATACATTAACCAATATATAGCTAAGAGTAAAAATGATTTAAAAAGTGTGAAACAGGCAACCTGACCATGCAAGGAACGCTGAACTGGTGATGTGGAGACTCAGGGACATGGCCCTGGACATCCACACAGGGTCTCTGGACAATGCTTGAGCGTCTTCTCAGCCTCTGTGTCAGACACACTGGTCCTGACTCCCTTTCTTCTCTCCATCCACAGAGGTTTTTCAGTCAGTTTCCTTGTGTGTTCCAGCTGTACTATTACATCTTCCGAAATAATTTTGTTGCTTTCCAATTTTCGTAATTCTCCATTGCCACGCTCATTATTTCTGATTTATGAGAGAGCACTGACTGTCTGGGGCAGCTGAACTCCAAGTCTTCAGAAATCCTATGAAGGAACCGATTCCTTTCAGACACACTTCAGAATCGGGTTTACAACCACTTAAAGAATTTTTTTCTTTGATTATATCTTTATTTATTTATTTAAAATTTTATTTTAATTGTTATTCAAGTACAGTTCTTTAAATCACGTTTACCAAATTTCCACTTTTTATTTAGTATATATTGACTAGTACAGTTTAAAACAAGTGAGAAAGCAAAGTCTTTGTTTAGAACTTAAGATTTCTTTAGACACAATTTTTTATTTTCAAATGGTCTGTTTGAGTTTTATTGGCACTTTGTATTTGTTCCTAAGAACATGGAGATAGATTCCTGGTAGAAAGAGAAAAGTAGCAAAGAAGACTAATTTGCGAATCTCCAAAGTAAAATTTTATTTCCATCCTGGAAAAAAATAAAGTGGGAGGAAGTATACAATAAATGACACATACCTTTTTTAAATTAGTGGTTACTAACATCTCTGTTGAATAGTAAGAACAGGAATGAAAGTATTTAAAGAAGACTTGCAGTGTTTAAGAACGCTGAAGCGCACACACACGCAGGTGCGTGCACACGCAGATGCACACTTTGCGCCCAGCTGTTATTTTCGCAGCGCAGGTGTGGCTGAAGTGATGGGTCGGTAGTGCCGGCTTCCATTAGGGCTTAACTACACGAGCGGTCTTTTCAGATCTCCGTGTGCTATTGGCAGGACTCTTCTCGTCCCGAGGGAAACATTTCTTTGAATTATTAACCCTGTGTTGAAGTACCACTTGCCACGTGATCCAAGTGCCACCGTTATTCCCTAGGAGTTCACCATGCTGTCATTTTTGGCCTGGCTACACACTTACTTCCACTTATCTGGCACTTCTCCCATGAAACTCTAAACTTCGTCTTATTTATCTTTTTCATAGACTATAAAATCTTTAAAGGCAGTGACCATGTCAGTCTCATCCTTACATCTTCTACAAGGTTTAAGATATATTATGTCTTAGCATCTTATTGTCTGTGGAACTACTTTTATAACAGCAAAGACATTGATTTGTGTCTTTTACAAATTTATCTAAAGGCCCTGTAGGCTTTCATCGCTTATGGTTATTCCCCATTAACATACGTCCTGAAGGTCAGTTAACCTCCAGGCTTGCTGCAAAAACTTCCTCTGTCTACTCTTGCCATGGATCCTGCTCCACTGCCTTCTTCTCTTATTCCTTGGCCTGGTGTGTCCTGATTTTTTCACTTTCCAACCGCAGTCTACTTGATGGAGTATTTATCTTTCTCAGTCCAGGCTAGCTTGAATTGTCATGCCTGAGCTGAAGCACTCTGGCACCATTACCGTGGCTTCTCAGTCTGCACTTCTTGTCAGGGCTTTCCAGGCTGAGAGCTAATTTAGTCTGACTCAGCCACCCCGAATGTGCTGGCCGCCGCAAGTCAGTATCCTGGCCTAACTCCGCTTAGTAAATGCTGGCCTCAGTGCTGCTGTTTTCCTTCCACCCCTAACCCTGCCTCACAGTGATTTTCATGTCACCTTCAGGCAGTGGCTTATATTGCCAGCACCTAACACAATGCTATTGTATAATCGTAGAAGGCATCCATTACATTTTAGAGGCGAGAATAAAAGCTTATGGTAACAGTAGGGAGGATGTTAGGGAAGCCTCTTTCAAATCCCATCACCAAACTCCAAGTAATTGTAGTCATTCTCCTGTATGTGAAACCCTCACATATTTGTGAGATAAGTAGCTGGAATTCAGGTGACTTGAGACAAAGTTTTCTCCTTCCAAACTAACTTACTTGGGTAAAGTTCAAGGTTACTAAATTAAGTACGTTAAACATAAGCATAATCTTCTAGAAAATAAAATTTTCAAAGAAGCATTTATTTCAGAAGAGTAATATTTTCTTAGCATGTTTTTCTTTTGATTTATCATTTTCTTGGGTACATTTTTTTCATTTAGGTGTTGTATTGTTTATTTGAAGGTCAAGTTATCCACTGAGACCCCGCTGAGTTTGAGGGATTCCCCCCCCCCTTGGTCAGGTATCTGTTTCTGGTTCTGTGGTAGGGGCTTGTTACAGGTTTTCAATTGCCTTAGTTTTCTCTTCCTAAAACTTACCTAGCTTTACCTAAAGAGCAGTTGTTCTTCATGTGTGCTAAAGAAGGTGTTCAAGTGCAGGGAGACAACATCTAATTTCATTTTGAAGATCCCTTAGGACATATGTCCATTGATTTATTGAAAACTTGCTAAATCCAATCCATGCTCATCATATATAATCTTAGTTATAAAGATGTTTTTCAACTTTCCCGTTTCAAGCAATTTATACCCTGAGGGCATTGACTTATCCAAATATGTATAATACAAACTGTATAAAATGCTTAATATTCATAGAATTTATTTCTTCTTTTATTCTCTTTTTGTCTCTTGGAGATGATGCAACCCTTTAAAAAAACATATGCCTTGTCAGTTCATAGAGGGATATTATGCGGAAATTAAATTCACAGCAATAACATATTGTAAATTGAATTACTATTAATGAATTTGCCTGTATTTAGTTTTTAATTTCTTGTAATATACTTACCTGTTCTCCAGAATGATCAATCATTAGTATTTTCTAAAATGGATAGTAAGATATATAATGCCTGTGTGGGGTTGGACAAAAGTAGGTTCGCATGGAAAAGAATACAGTGACTAATAAATAATGATACAAGAATAAACTCTTTCACATACAACTATAAACCTACTTTTCCCCCACCCTGTGTATTTTCTCATATGTGTTACCCTAGTAGGAAAAGCTTTGGATTTAAAAATCATCCCTGTTGACTCAAAACCAGCTTTTTCTGTCTGCCTTACCGTGAATGTTTTGCAGTGCCGTATTATGACCTAAAGTTGTGGTTCTTGATAACTTTTGGTAGTGTTTGCTTTGCTAATGTTAGTTATGGGCTCTTTTCCTTATGAAAATGCGTATGTGAACATATACTCAAAATTTACCGTGCAATTTCAGGTGTACTTCAGGGTACTTTGAGGCCTGTACATGAACTCAGAAGCTCTGCTCCAAAGTCACGTAATTGGAATCCTGAGAGCACAAGATGAAACCCTCTGAACAGAAAGCCCACTGAATATTATTCAAATCACAATTCTTCCACATTAATGCCAAAGAAATTATGCTAAGGAGTCAGAAATGGGATCGGTTTGAGATTTATGCAACAGGATAAAAGAAAGGGAGTAGTCAAAAGCCACGCTAGAATTGTGTGTGAAGAGGTATGACATGTGATAGATTCTAGATACGATAAAAAATAGAAGACATTGTTTTTAAGAAGAACGACATTCAAAGAAGTTTTCTCTCTGTCAATCATGAAGTATCCAGTGTAGATATTATTAATAGAGCACTGAACAAAGAGAAAAGGGGAGGGTTTTAGATCACGAAAGGACACGTAAAGACTTCTGAATCGATGAATCATTGATTCATTTTCAGAAAAGAGATAAAATTAGCAGAACAGTAGTGAAATTTCATTCTTCTCAAAGCTTCCCTTAGTGTAACCTTTAATATTTATTTGAAGGAATACTGGATTTGCTTAAGAAATAAATGTCATAAATTCAGAATTTATTTCACTACTACCTCCATGGATAGTAAGGCCCTCATCATTCTACATCCAAATTTCAAATATTAATCAGGCAGAAACAGTCCACAAATTACCAGTAGCTTTTAAAATATCACTCATATTAATAACTTCCAGTCTGATATTTCTTCTGCATCACCCATATTTTTTTCACAAGGCTGGCAAAACTCTCATGCTGTATACTGCTATTAAATTTGACTATTTTTAGTTTGGAAGCTTGACGTGAATCTGAAGTGTGAAGATTTACAGAAATTTATCAAATGTTCCTGATTTTAACCAAAGTCTATGCAGATCTTCCACATAGAAATAACACTTAAACCAACTTTTACAGGTTGTCATGACAACTAGGTAGCGTTCCATGAGAATGAATTTGGGGTTGATCATATTTGCAGTCGCCTCGGGGACATGACAGCCAAACTTTATGAATGAGGGGGTACTTTGACAGTGAAACTGGTTCTAAAACGATAAAACTTCTGCTAGAACATGATCACTGTTTTGAAAATAGACACAAAAGAAGTAGCAGAGCATGAAGAAGGAGACGAGTACACATCAAAGGAGAAACGGAGAAGTGTGAGGCTGAGACCTCAGCGTGGAGAAGGAGGAGGGAGAGACGGAAAACCGCCGGGAAAGTGATGAATAAGAAAAGGAGGATGACGTCACTAATTGAAATGATTTTACTGTACCATTCCTGGGTAGGAGTGCTGGAACATGGGAATGGGGAGGCAGTTACCATGGAAACATGAGGGCACCTGACGGAACGAAAGGCGTGCCCGATTTTTGTTGTAGCTCTGTTGATGTTATTGTCGTTATTATCAGGAATATCAGGTGGAGCATCAAACTCGTACCACATCAGAAGCATTTAAGAGTGTCTGACTACGAAGTTTCGAAGGAAACAGCTTCAGGCTGAGTGGATTTGGTGCAACAGAAAACAGCTCTTTATACAGTGTCGCCTCTGTGCCTGGGCGCCCGGGAACGAATCTGGCATCAGTCAGAGCCCCCGTGAATGAATACACATTTTTACCGTGAATGTTAAGAGTTACTGCTTCGTAACTACTTAGATATCCAAGTTGAGATATGAATTGCATGATGTTACTTTCTTCAAGGAATAGTTTTGTAATTCTGAAGAAATAGGAGAAGTTTGATAAGATGAAATGAAAGTAAACACCGTAAGACTCTGTTGTTTCTATGCGTCTTTATGCATACCGGTTCTGTGTGCCGTATTTTCAACATTAGGACTTCTCAACCCTGGTTCCATGGGCCAGGGGCTTGGGGGGTTCAGACAAACCCCTGAAATAAAATGACAACTGTGTGTATGTGCATTTTCTAGGGAGTTTACTCAAAATGTTAATCGGAGGAATAATGACCTTCAAAACCTTACAGATCACCAACTAATGAAAAGTGGTTGTTTGACAAATAAGACAAAGAAAAAGAGGACAAAGATTAAATGGCCAGGACTTTTCCCTGCAGCCATGAGAAAGGACTCTCGGTCTGGGTAATACTGGGTGCCCTGAAGCAATTGGTGTGATGTGAAGCCATCCCTGAGTCTGCCAGAAACAAAGAGTCTGGTAAGAGGGAAGGCTCGTAGTACTGATCTAAGAAATAAGTCACTGGAGCGTGGTGTGAAGACATCGCCGATTATCATCTTGGAACAACACTAAGATCTCCGCCTCCCCGGAGTTCACATTCTAGCAGGAAGGAAGAGAACTGCAGATAAAAGCACATGATGTGCTTGGGTTTAACTAAGAATTTTCAGGGCTTCTCCACGCCCACCACAGAGTGGATGCTTAATTATTGTGGAAGGCAGACAGGGAGGGAGGCAAGGAGGAGACAGAGCTTAGGCAACCAAAGAGAGCTCCTGTTTTGCATATTATAACATACTTCATACATTCTTGCAGTGCATGTCTGTGGGATGCATTTTCACATATGTAACGTTTCAGTGTAATTGAGCAGAAAGCTAACCTGACAGACTGACATAGATAGTGTAGATCCAGTTGCATTATAACAAATACACTTTCATTAGGACCTCGAGCATGATAATTTTCCAAAGCGAAAACCAACGTGAAGAGCAGGCAGCACAGAGTGTCGACACTGAAGGAAACCCTCGCGGCAGCTGTTGAACTTCTTCCTTTAGCGGAGGAGAAGGAGCAGGAGTCCCAAATAGCTCAAGTCTTTTCCCAAAGTCCTAGGACCAACTAGCAGCAGAACTAAAATGAGAAACCAAGTCTTATGATTCAGAGCTTAATGTCATTCATGCTGGAATCTTCTGGAGGAGATAACTGGTGGTATGTATGTAATGGTGCTTAAAACAATGCCTGTTAAATGGTAATTAAATATAATAAATACTGGCAGTTAATATTACTTTTATTTGGTGGTGTCTGCATAAATATCGACTTCAAATAGTTATCACCTTTAAAATGAATGAAGGTTACTTTAACTTTCTCACATTTGTCTAGTCCAGTGCATTTTATTTTTAGTGACAAACCTAAACTTGCATGTAGCAGGACCTTAGCACCTGGATAAATTGCACTAAATAAGGCAATAGCGAAGGCGCTTGTTTACTTATTTATATAGGAACCCGAGGGTTCGTGGTCTTGGTTGATAATTCTGCTCAAAATTCAATCCTAGAGTTAAAAATCGGGGAAATTCTGCTGGAGAATGATCTTCAAGACTAATATAATTTATTGCATAGCACTGGAGAAATCTGGGTCTTGAGCAGGACCCAGTCTACATTCTGGGGAGAGTTTTCAGCCTTTTGCGGGGGTTCTTGCAGTGCCGTTCATTTAGAAAACACCAGTTGTTTGCCTTTGCCTTCTCGATTGTGAGTTCTATGGGAGAACTCGATGCATTTCATTTACTGCTGCATTCTCAGCACCCAAAGCACTGCCTAGATCTTCATACGCACTCAATAATTAATGGTTTAATAGGTAAATGGATACGTTCTAGGAGTCAGCCTTAGGTTTTGGGGATACCACGATTCATGAAACACTCATAAGGTGTAAGCAAAAATTATTCACACCAACTTTGCATCTCCACTATTATTGTCTAAAACAAATAAGTCTTACTGCATTTTCTAAAAAAAAACCAAAATGTTTGCCCTGCGGCTCCGTGGCAGTGCATATGGTGGCGGATACTGTCAGCCACCCAGCTCCTGCTCCGTCTTTCTATCTTTGTCAGGATTAGACAGTGACAGACCAAGAGAGATGCCTAGTATGCACATTAGGGTTTTCCCCCTACTTCCTTAACCAAACCATCCAAAAGCTGTATATCCAGGCAATTATTACCACAGCCAATTCTGAACCTGCCTGGTGGGGCCTCAAGTTACCATAGATTTCACCGAAGGGATAGTTGGAATTTCCACACACTCATGTATAGGAAAAGCATGTCCCTTTTCATACCATTCGAACCCACTAAAGTGATGGAATTAGAACTTAGTCCCTTTAAGGAGCAGTGGCATGTGATACATGCTGGGAAAAAACATGACCTTCTGTTGTCTGATGTCGTATGTTCTGGGAACGTTACCTGCACAAATGCTAGTCAATCCTTACGACAACTATTTATAATCTGTCGTATCATCCCCATGTTACAAAGGAAACAAGCAAGCAAATAAAAATGTAGAGGAAAAGTAAATTATTAAGTTATCCCTGGTGACCCAGACAGTTAGAGATAGACAAGGAATTCAAACACAGGCCTACCGACTCTAAAGTTTGTGGGCATTATGCTTCGGTAGGATGCCTGTGAAAACTCTATAATTTCACCGAGTTATTGAGCTCATTGGTGTATTTCTTTTTCAAAATGTAAACCCTCACCTCTTGCCACCACTCCTTGTCCAACAAGGTACCCGTGTAGACAGCAAAAACCCCAGATTGCAGCTGAGCTGTTGCCCATGGTAACCAACTGAAGCCGAACCTGGAGTCAGCTCAGATGTCGCCTCGCTCCAGACACAGCCTGGAGACACTTGGGAATTATTCATAATAACCGCATATTGAAAGTGATAAGGAAATTGGTGTTATTTTCTTATCAATCTCTAGAAAGTAATTATGCTATCTCTTCACTACTAAATATTTTTTAAAGTTCTTACTGGGAAAATTAGTTTCATTCCAGTATGCCTCCAATTATTTAAAGCATTGCCATAACATTTCTTAATTTCCAAACAAAATTAAATGAGATTAAACTTTATTTTAACTTTTTACTGTGGAAAATTACAAAATTCCTTATTTAACAGTGACAGAAGAGCAACAGACCTCTGTGTACCCACTGATACAGGTTCAATGGTTATCAAGGAATGTCAAGTCTTATTTCATTTATATCCTCTCATTTCTTTCCCATACCCACCACAGAAGTAACTTACAGTAAATTCCAGGTATCATATCATGTCATCCCCGTTACACTTTACTTTAGAATGCCATAGAACTCTTTGGAAAGAGAAAAAAGAAGAAAAGGAGAACACAGGAATGATATAAAACAAAACCCAGCACAATGCAATCTTCATTTTTGTTCTACTCCAAGGAGAGAAAAACCATGCCTCTTTTATTCATTTTGTATGGAAATAAATATTTAATGTATTTTTGATGACGATGATGGCTTTCCTAACATGTGTAGCGAGTGATTTCTGAGTGGGCATCACACACTGCAGGAGACAGGGTAGATTGCAGCACGCCATGGTGGGAAGTTGGGAATCACTGATGACTTTGTAATGTCAAGCGCTGTTTTGTTTTCCATTCCTGACCCTCAAGATAGACCCTCTCCATAGTGTACTGAGGGAGATGGTCTCAAGGGCACTCCTCTCTATGCCATGTATTATATTCAAGATAATTTCTACGTATCCAAGTGATCCTCACATGGGAAGTGCTTTATTGAGACTGATAAAGGAAGTGTGTTGGGTTCATATGCTTTTGAATTTCTCATCAATAATGATCGATAATAGAGCTGCACCTTTATTATGCCATTAAATATCAAAGTATTGAGATAAAGATTTGCTTTTAATATGCATTTTAATGGTAAGACAAATACCCTACCTACATTATCATTTTTTTAATTTTGTAGAATGTGTCTAAATATTCAAAAATGTTCTGTTCTTAGTCATATAACTGTCATTGGAAACTCATATAAAATGGCTAGTAATTTATCATATTAAAAAGTCAAACAATGGAAGAAAATATTCAGTATATTCATAATAAGGTCTGTAAACTTATTTTAACCCCCATCTAAAACATCACTGTGAAATCTCAGCACATTTCTGCCTCATTGACATCCAGGATTCATCGCGATGTTCTCATCTAATCTGAACCAACAGCTGTCAGTTTTTAACAATCCAATAAGGAACTTAGGCTGTACATTGGGTAACATATACAGAAAACTACTTCTTTGTATTTTATAGGAATTTTCATAATACCTTAAATTCAAATCATAATGATTATAATAGATTTACTTGAAAAATAAGTAATTGGTATTTTTAAAAAATATTTTGACTTTAAACTTTAAAGAAAATGGCTGGCTCTAGAAGTAGCATACTCTAAAATGAAAGTTTGTGTTCATCTTGCAGCATTTTGATTTTAAAATAATAATGCTATAAGACAGGTATATACGGATAGTTTGCATAAAGATAAATTAAATAAGGATATAGAGTAGTCGAGTGTATCTGTGCCTTTGGTTCTCATAAAGATCAACTGGAGGGCTTTTTAAACCTAGATTGCTGGGCCCCACCCCCCAGTTCTAATTCAGGCATCCGGGGAAGGCTCAGCATTTTCATTTTTAACAAGTTTCCAGGTGATGCTGATGTCATTGGTCCAGGGGCCACACTTTGAGAATCGCTGTGGTAGATGAATCTGTTCCAAGAATGTGGGGTTTGAAGTTGTAATAATTATAAAAGGTCTTTCATAACTTGGGTAATGCTTGGAAAATGTATAAAGAAGACAAGGATTGCCGCTAATTCTAGTGCTTTATCAAGTCACATCTCTTCTCAAATATCCCAGATCCCCTCAGCCCTCCCCACCTTAGCCAATGACAGTGCTTTAAATTTACCCGAATCAGTGAAAGAAATAAGAGAACTTCAGCCTCCTGCTGCAGTATTTACCAGCTGACCCACCCTCGTACTCTCATAGCTCTCATCTTGGTAGAGCAGTTACACTCTCCCCGTTCCAGTCCATAGCTACCCCCCACCACTTAAATGCTGCACCTCACTCCCACCCTTAAGAATTCGTTCCCACTTCTTTCCTTCTCCTGGGTTTGCTTGTATCTTACTTTCATCTTCTTCACAGTCTGCTTTGCTGAACTCCCCTCTCATCGACTCTAAATATCAGACTGACTCCTAGATCTGTATAGAGTATGTATCAGCACAGTTCACCTGGGGAAAGGAAGGGGACAGTATTTATTCACTGGACCCCATCCTCATTGGGCAAGGCTGTGGGTCATCAACTCCTCCGCATGCCAAGGTACAAGGGCACGAGTGAGGGGTGGGTTTCACAGAAAGCCCAGTGCGGTGTCACAGAAAGACCTGGGTGAACAGGAACTTGGGGGCCCTGAGCTGGATGTGCGGTGCAGTCAGGTCGCACCTGCGTTACAGACTGGTCTCTGCAGCAGTGGCTGGAATCAGAGTGAAGGTAAGAAGACATGACTAGTACACAAAGGGTGTGATGTGGTTCCCATCTGTATAACTCATGCAGATACACGTTTGCCGGCTTTGATAAGGAAGCGAATTCTTCCGAATTGGGCTGGAGGTTGAGACAGGGCCATTGATGGTATCTGATACCAACACCCTAATCTGTGCTATGCCTTGGTAAGACATAAAAGCCCCGTGTTTTCTCCAAAAATCTCTAGCTCATCATGTTTATTGTCACCCACAGCTAGCTTTGAATTAATTACCAGTCTTCGTTGTGCGAGTAAGACAGCTCTCATTGTTCACCTTTGTACAACCTGGAAATTAAATTCTTAAAAGACCATTCACATCCTCATGCAAGCCCTTTGAGGCTGTTAAGAGACTTAAAGGAGTCAACATCTCCCAAAACTTGAAGTTCCAGCTTGAAGTGTAGAGACTATAACCTTCTCTCTCCTCTACCCAGAATCATAGGTAATGTTTATGTACTGAACCAACTGGAGAAGCGTGATACAATGCTATGCATTCCCATGCAATTATTACATAGGAATATATAGTGCATCACCTCAGTAAATATAATGCCGGACTTTGCTAACACCCAAGAGAAACCCAAGTAAAACAACAAGATACCCTTTTGTGTCCAAACAGAATGGAAAATTTAATAATGGTATCATATTACTATTTGCATTAGTGAAGATGGGAGAAACGGGAACACTTAGCTGTTGCTGTTAGAGTATAAATTACAGATACTTTGGAGAGCAGTTTTATAATACCTGGTATAAGAAGATGTCCACACTTCAACCATTTTGTGATATATGGTATAGAGGGGATATTCACGTACGGAAATGCAGCAGTTTCACTTCTGGTGTCTACCTTCAATGAATTGATTCATGGCGTGGTTTACTACAGCACTGTTTGCAAGAGTAAAAAGAAAAAGTAAGAAATAATTGTCCATAAGAGGTAGAATTGCCTCATCTGGTAACCCTGTTCTGAAAGGAGTGAGCAAATATAGGGTGGTTTATTTATAAGGTGGAATATTATATGACAGCAGCTAAAATGAATAGATTAGGTAAAAAAATGTGTTCCTCTTTGTCCTAGACAGCTCAGGCTGCTATAACAAAATACCAGTGGTAACTTGAAAAACAAACATTTATTCTTCACAGTTTTGGAGGATGAAAAGTCCAAAATCAAGGTGCCAGGGGATCTGGTGTTTGCTGAGCACCCCCTTCCTGGTATGGAGAAAGCCACCTTTCTCCTGCTCCCTCCCATGGTGGAGAGAGGGGGCAAGTTCTCTGGTCTCTTATTAAGGCACTAATCCCATTGGGGCTCTACCCTCATGACCTCATCTAAACTAATTACCTCCAGAAGGCCACACTTCCAAGTATTTTCATGCTGGGGATGAGGGCTGTAATAGCCTTTTCTCTCTACATTTCAATGATAGTTCTATATATTTCTCAAAATAATACTATGTTGAGTTCAAAGGGATACATATAATATGATGTAATTTATCATATATGAAAACCACATGAAACAATAAGGTGCACGGACACCTAACGAAACCTGTGTAGGAATGATGAGTAACTACTTTGGGTAGGAGGAGGCGACTTCTGAGTCTGAAAGCAGAGGGAAAGGGACAGGACGGCCGTGTGTGTTATAGTTCAGTTCCAGAGAGAGGAAAAGAGAGGTGCTCGAGTCGAGGGGGAGAGAGAGAAGGAAAGAGAGAATGAGAAGGTGTGGGGAGCACGAAAGGTGATGCCAATCAATGTATACCTATGTGCCTACTGCATGGCTTTCTGTTATTCTTATGTATTGAGTTTTTCCATAATAACAATATTTTATAAAAGCATAACGATAGTTTCACTTTCGTAGAGTGGAAAGGGCTTCGTTCATGCTAGTTGGCTGCTTCATTGCTCCAGAGCTGCAGACACTTCTCACAAAAAGTGCAAGGTCATCACTACAGTTATGTATACAAGTTGTTGGGGCCTTAATTCTTTTATCTAGTGTTTTTTCAGTGTTCTCGTCAAAGGGCAGAATAAGTCTTCAGTATTTTACTATCAGACAAGTGTCACAAGTGGGGATCTGCTTCCCTTTTCCAGGGGCTATAATTACCTGTTACATGGTCTTTCTTCTGCACTCACATGTGTAGCTGAGTCTCATGCGCTGTGTGCAGACCATTGGTTCAATTTTCAGAAGAATGCCTTACTTCGAAGTTACTTTACCTGGACTGGGGAGGGTGTGAGTGATGAGACACATCACTTTCATTCCTGTGTCTTTAATGTACATCTCTCATCCAACTAGAGAATGTTGACATGATTCCTTATGTCCATAATTGTAATTAAAGGTAGATAATTCCTATGCAATTTTTATTCATTAGTTTCAGACTCATTCTCCCACCTGATACCAAAAAATTAGGTGTCAACATTACCTTTCAAAGTGTGATTTGAGAAAAGTCTTAGAATAAGCAAAAGAAAATGAAAGAAAGCTAACAATGACCGTCAGGGCTCAATAATCACAGAAAAAAATATTTCTAGGTGATATAAAACAATGATCCTTTAGTCTGGCTAATAACTTCCAACTCTCAGGATTAAATAAAAACATAATCCACCTAGAACAAGTGTCTGTGTTGAGAATTCAGATAAAGAGAATATTTTACAGTTTGGTGCAGTGTTGAAGGGAATTTATAAAAGGAAATCAATCCAAGGACAAAATTCTGGTTTTAATCTCTAGCAGCATGAGACCATTCTGTATATTTTTAAGCTGCACTGGTCACTGGGGACACTGGTCATTCACCAGCACTGGTCACTGGAGACAAAAAGCAATGGCCATGCGGTGGGTGTGTTTCTCTGGACAAAGCACTTCTTGGTTTTATTTCACTTGTTGGCTTGTTTCTCCTGAGAGCACTCAGGAGGAAGACTTTATCGCTATGTTTACTCAGCATTTAGACTGAGTTCCCAACCTTCTCAAGGCCTTTTCTTAACTTTCTGGCACAGGAACCAAGTTATCTTCCAACTCCCTAGGCAATATTCCAAGTTCACTTCAACCACACCAGGATTTCTACTCCATTGCCCAATCAATCTACTTTCCACCATCTACCCTGTCATCCCACCCTCATTTCATTGTCCCACATTCTGTGATCTGTCATTGCAGCCACCCCCAGCTTCCTTACTGCTTTCTCCTGAAGCTCTTGTCCCAGATCCCAAATCTGATTAATTCTAACTTTCTACCTCTTTCTCCACCTGCACCCGAGCAGCTCTGTATGGCTAGAGGACAGCCCTGGCTGCCCTGGCCGTGATTTAATGTGATTACAGATAGGAGGCTGTCTGTTCCTCAGTGTTGTCCAGCACACTTTCTGCTTCTCCTGGGTCAATTCAGTCCCCAAGGCAGTGATTTTTACACCTTCTTCTTGATTCTCAAACTTCCAACATTGCCTCTGTCCTCCTCACTCTCAGCCGATCCTGCTGCTGTTTGTTTCCTCTGAGAAAATACAGTGATGAAAAAAACTTCCTCATTCTCCCACTCCCCTATCCACTTCCCTACCCACACCAGTTCCTTTACATTTCCCCTTCCTCTTGTGAGGTCTGCCTCGGCAACCCAATGGGAAGGTCCACCTTGACCCCATCGCTCTATCTCCTTGCTTTCTTTTTCTCTATAGTACTTACCACCAGCTGATACAGTATATATTTAGAATGCAAACTCCACGAAGGGATAAGCTTTGCCTATTTTATTTAATACTTTCTAAAATGCCTAGGTGTCCGACAATATTTATTAAATAAAAAAATGAAATGCTCGGCTAACTCCATGGAATAACTACCTGGATTTAATTATTACTGACCCAGGGAGAAGGGTGTAGTGTGAGAATTAGGAAGTTCTCTTTTACACCGTGAGTCAGATCTCTACTGATCCAAGATGTTCCTTCTTAATGAGTTTATTTTCCCCTCACAGGCCAGTTGCTGTTCGCTTCATTCCCACCCCTGCCACAATATTCTGATGTTTTAGTTGATAGAGTCTCTCCTGTTATGTAAGTGCTTCACTTCATACGTGAATGCATGATTTCACGATTGCCCAACAAGCTCGACAGCATTTTTGGTGTTGATCTTGTCTGTGATGATTACATGAAGGAAGGGCATTATTTAAATGTTAACATAATAGAGGGAACACCCTTGTGTTAAAAGTCTTTTCAGGGTAATTGATGACTTATGCCTCGTTCATCAGTGAAGTTGGTGAATGTGAACCAAGGGGACTTATATTCATTTTGCTGACAAATTGATGTTTCTGATAATTGAATGAAAATATTCCAAGGAGAACATGAAATATTTCAGCCCAAGGATATGGCCCTAAGGAGGTGTTTCATCCTTAATACAGCAAGGAGGACACAAGATGAAAGTCACTCGTGCTGCATGGCTTCCAACAGTGTTCTTTTCCAGCCCACTTACTGTCTTTATTCTCTTCATATTTCAACTGGGGGCCAAAATGTAGTGCAGGCAAAGTCCAGAGCACAGGAGGAATTACTTAATCCAGTTAAGCATTTAAGGTCTTGGAACTGACCCTGGGGCATGAAAGCAGAATCTCATTGAAAATCTCAGGAGTGTAACAAACTCAAAAGTCAAATGGTAGCCAGATCCCAATATAGGTTATTAAGATATCAGAGACAATATGCACCCACAAGCAAATGTCAAAGATGGCTCTGATTTCATGTTACTGCTGTATATATACATATCTACATATATTAACATATGTATAAATATATATTATATATATATATATATAATGAAATTTCATTTCCACAGGAAAACAAATAAATACAGTTTAGGGCAAAAGTAGGTTTACATTTGAGTACAGAAACACAGAGTTTATTCTTGAATTATTATTTAATTATCGTATTATTTTCCACACAAACAACTTTAAACCTATGTTTGTCCCCACCCCATATGTAACTTTCAAACTACAGTGGAACCTCGGTTTTCAAACTTAATTCATTCTGGAAAACTGCTGGAGAAGCAATGTACTTGCACACTTTATCTCCTGTGTTTGTCACCTGAGACACATGACTGATCGATCATACAGGTATCAGCGTGAAAGGGTTTTCAGGTAGAGAATTAAGACCTGAAGTTGTGTTGGACAAGTTGGTTGAGAACTGAATTGTTCAAGAACAAAGGCGTTTGAGAACTGAGATTTGACTGTTCTACTTTCTGAAGAATACATTTTATTCTAGTGTTTTGGGTTAAGTTTTCTTAACAGATTAAGAGCTAGGCTTTAGAAATTTAGACCACTTTGGAAGTGGCATTATTTTTCCTTCAGGACAGCTGGGATTGGTATGTTCCGATGGATCTCTGCAGCTGAGGTCAGTCTCACTGGCTTCCAGCCCCTCTTCAGCCAAAAATGACTGGATGAGGTTGGGTAAATTCTATAATTCCTTCCAGCCCTTTTTCTCGTTTATATAATGAGTATACGGTATCAGAGAGACACAAGTACTTGATAATAATGGTTTCATTTACAAAACCTGTGGTTCGTAAAAGGATTATGGAGGTTGTCTGTGACAGAAGAAGTGGCCATGGCCACACGTGGGAGGCCCGCCGCCATGGTTGCCTGAGAACCTATCTCCAGCTCTCCACCTAAGATGTGGGAACTGCCAGGCAGAAGAGGAATGCGGAGCTCCTGCTGGACGTGTTGGAACATCTGCTCCAGTTCATCACTTTTCCTTCCTCACCATGAATCAGGGTGAAACTGGTTTACAGCCAGTCTATGAAGTGGCCACACTGCTGTGTCTCGGACAATCCTGGCCTGGGCATGCACACAATGGAGGCAGACACTTGTCTTGCCTGTCTAGAGCTGCATGAACATTTTTCTAACAATCCCTATTTAAAAAAAAAACATGTTCTCTGTTTTCACTGCACCTGTTCATAGCTACCCTGTCTAGCAACATGAAACTAATATATATTGGCCTTTTACAAATTGTCAGCTGTGAGATGCCTACCTGGCATGCCAAGAATGAGTTTAGGTGTGTCAAGGTATTGATGGCTTCAACCCTCAAGGTAGCAGGACATGCCTAGGCTGGCCTGAGTTTTTGAATCAGTAATCTTTGGCCATGTGTAGCCAAGAATGCCATCCCAAATGATCTTTTTCCACACGTTCTACGGTGTGGAAAGGGTTGGAAAACACTGTATTAGACTGGTTAATATATTTTTGCAAAATATGATTTTAATGTCCGCTATAGGAACTAGGGAATCTATCCTGAGAATATGGAGATGGAGCTATATGTCAAACTCATACTCGACAGTCTCTTAAGTAACATGTCATTTCCAAAATTCTGTCATGTATCTGCATTACTGCAAAAGGGCTGATTTGGGGCAAAAATAGTCATACCAAAGAGACAGTATGGATGACTTGAGTATGAAAACTACAGAATTTTGGGGCTATAACAAAATATTGGAGTTCTTACTATAGCTAACTGATTTTTTTTAATCTGTTGAGGACATATTTCTATATCTGCTCTGTTTTCATTGGCTATCTTTCAATCTATGTTTTTTTACTTCACTTTTATAAGGGTTTTTAGTAAAAATGCTATTTTTATAAGAAGGAAATATGTGATTTTTAATTATTAAAAATAATCATGTCAATTCTTTTACAGGATAGCTCAAAACTTAACCACAGTATCATAATACCAGTATCATTACATATTACAAATAAGTACACATCACAAAATATTTTTAAGGCAATAACAAGTAAGTGAATGGGGTTATAACCTAAATGATAAGGTGATCTTTAGCATTTACAGACACACACACACCCACACACCACTGCTAGGCAGTCACACTACCCTCAGAGCCTCTTTTTAGCTTATTTACCTATTCTTAACACTGTGTGATTTTTTTCAAAGAGAAAGTCTGTTTATAGGTATGATGTTTGGCTGTCACAGCAGATACATAAGAATAATAAAATTTGGCAGCATATTGCAGAGTCTTAAGTGAAAACGTGGCAGCTGTACGCGAGTACAAACTATTCCCAATTAAAAGAGCACACGTCTGTATTTTACTCACATCCATCAAACAATACTGAAAACAATTAAACATTTTTTTGACCAAATAACACTTTTGAACAATCAAAAGTAGACTGTGCATTCGATTTAAAGATAATGGTATGATAATTCTGAGCCTGGGCTATTTTTAATGGCAGTTCTGTGAGGTAAATACTATATTATGCTATGTTTAGCAAGACATCTCAAAAACAGCAGTGAAGGATGTTTTCTCTTTCTGATCGTAGTTTGCTGTGAGGTTCCTCACGCATTCGGATCCCTGCCTAGGGGGCAGTCATTTCGGATGCTTAGGCAGCATGTGCTGGGTGTCATGAGATCAGATGCAATGTGCAATAATACTAACTGGCAGGCTGTTTTCCTTTTTAAAAAGTGTGAAATATTTTAGTGTATACATTGTTTATACAAAGCCTCTAGTCAATTTCCTAAAGGGTAAATAAGACAAAGTAAATTGCCTATGTGTAACACCCAATCTTACATTAGAAAGTAAAGTTATTAAACCATCATGTATCAATCACTAATCATACAAGCAGGTGTTTGTATGAGTGAGAACATAGTAAGTGTTCCCTTTGCTGATACCTGGCTTTCAAAAGGTCTGCATATGATTTTGATGCTCAAAAACAATTTTATTTGGAAGGTAATTCAAGGTATTTTCCACCAATTATTTCAACAAAAACTGTAGTGAGTTTTGTGCATATATACTTTTTCCTTGTAAACATTAGCCAAAATTATTACTTTAAGCAATATGTACATTCTGCAAAATTCAGGAACTGTAAACCAAAGTAAGTCCCACAAAGAAAAGGTGAGCAGGAAGATACTCTGCAGGGTGAGCCTGTATTCTCATGGAGTTTTCCCAGGTTCCAGCAGTGTGTCATTATTTCCTCTTTTCACGGGCAGTCAAGTTGAGGTTTGGAGTGCTTAAGCTGCCCATAAATGCTAAAGATGCCCATGAACAGTCTCATTGTATTTTACTAAAATTTACTCATTTAGCTATTAGTTGGTGTTTTTAAGAATCTAGAGCCAGCTAAATTACTCCTATTCATAATCTTCTTTTCTGAAGTCTCTCCTAGCACGTCATTTCTTATGAACACTGAATAAATATTTGCTGACTATTATGTGTTCAGCCCCTCTGATCGCTTTCATTTCAAAAGGAGAAAAGGTGGTAACTCTGGTTTGTCCAGATTGAGAGAAAGAATAGCGACATTGCCTTCCAGATAAAGTATTGTCATTCCTTCATCTAAATTACATCAAGTGCATTTAAACTTCTGTAATTTCCATTCAATGTCTTATCTTTAAAGTTTTATTCATTAAAATAAAATTTATTTATTTATTTATTAAACATACATTTATTTATATATTTAATAAATTTATTAAAGATGCATAAAATTTATTTAATTATTTTTAGAGAGAGGGTAAGAGAGGGAGAAAGAGAGGGAGAGAAACAGCAATGTGTGGTTGCGTCTCACATGGCCCCCATTGGGGACCTGGCCTGCAACCCAGGCTTGAGCCCGAACTGGGAATTGAACTGGCTATCATTTGGTTCACGGCCCACGCTCAATCCACTGACTACACCAGCCAGGGCTTATTTTAGTACTGTTGATACTGTCACAAATAATATCACTTCATATTGTGGCAAATCAAGTTTTCTTTCTTTTTTTCACTTAGTTAGTCTGGGAACAATTTAATAATTTCCATCAAAATAGTTCCTTGGAAGGTCATCCCAGCCACCACTATCTACCTGAACCAAAGGCCTTATTCACTTTTCATTCTATTTTCAGAAACTTAATTTCCTAGATTTGTGTTGAAAAACCATGATGACAAAGTTGAAGGCTGTTGTGAGCCTTCCAATTACTACTGCTTTTTACCAGAAAACAAGGAGAAATTGTCTTAGATTAGCAATATTATTGATGACTTTAATCACATTTCTCTAAGTACCTGAAATATTCAAAATGAGTGGTTGATTTATTCTGACTCACTAGCAACTAACCACAGAAGTGTTTATTAGAATAGTGCTCTTGCATTCTGTAGAAATGTAAGAATTCAAATTGACTTTCACTTCAATGACTGATTTTTACACATGAAGCTGGGAAGTTTTTGAAAGTGTTTTTGATACACTAATTTATAGGGTAATGCAGTGTTTTTCCTTTTGCTAAACTTTCTGGGACTTTTACCTTTTCAGATGGCTCTAAAATTTAACCCTGTCTTTCCTCATACAGAGAAGAGTGCTTTCAGTCACTTATTTAGTGGTTCTCAATACTGACTTTTCATTAAGAACTGACCCTTTATTTTTATGTTAAAAATGATTTCAGTTTAGACATTTCATTCCTCCAGGAAATTTCACCAGTGCTTTTATACAAATATCTAAAGGTCCATTATAATTTTTTCTTTTATATTTACTCAAGAAACCTATCGTTGATTTCTTGGCTTACATTCTTTGACTTTTGGTTCTGTGTGTGTATTTGGTCATCCTTTCAGTATTGAGTAGTGCCCACTATTATATTAATTCTGTGGTCCGATGACCAAGTGAAGTTTCTTGGAGTCATTTTCCTTGGACTTTCTATGCATAAATCATCTTCACGCTTTTAAATGAAAAATTTTATTCAAATTAATAGGTTTAATTTAAAGAAAATTATTTAAATCGGTTAGTTAAGAAATTTGACAGTCACAATGAATCAATGCATATAGACTCTGTATTAATAAAATTTCCGTTTGCTTTGACCTCTATTTTCTTTTATTCAATCAAACAAATATTTTTTAGTGTTTACATTGTGCTAGAATGTGTAGAAGATAAAAAATGAAACAAATTTTGCCTTCTGGGAGCTCCTTGCTTAGAGGGGGATAATATATATGTATGAGAAATAATTATACTCTTCACAAACGTATGGTCTTTCAACTTACTAGCTGTAATAGTTAAGGTAATAGTAGGTGCTATAACAAATAGATGCAGAAATCTCAGTGGCTCAGTGAAATAGACCTTTCTCTCTCACAGACTCCAGTCAGCATAAGGATGGGGTGGCATTTGGGATTCAGACTCATACATTATTGGGGGTTCTAAGGTCCTTCAACATGTGAATTTCAAGTGGGCCTTGATATCCAAGAGGAAGATGGGGGAAAAGAATGTATAATATGGGTGTCCTGATGGGCCAGACCTGGGAGGCGTACACATCACCCCAGGTTCTGTCACTGCCAGTGTTGTTGGGTGACTTGTGTCCCCCCCAAATTCACATGGTGAATTTTTACCCCCGGCACCTCAGAATACGACATTTTTGGCAATAAGGTTATTATAGACGTGAGCAGTTAAATTGAGGTTATATTGGTGTGCGGCAGGCTTCTAATTTAGTATGACTGGTGTGCATTTAGAAAGAGGCTGTTTGGAGACAAGCATGCAAGCAGGGAGGATACCATGTCAACATGACTTTAAGGATCAGAGGTCGGCCCGATGCCTCTGCAAGGCAAGCAGTCCTGCAGATTGCCACAACCAGCAGCAGCTAGACAGGAGGCCTGGAGCACACTCTCCCTCACAGCTCTCAGAAGGAACCAGCCCTGCCAACACCTGGATCCCGGGCTTCTAGCCTCTCGTACTGTGAGGTGACCAGTTGCTGTGCTGAAGCTCCTTGCTGGAGCCAGAACCAGCACCATCACCACACGGCCACGTCTAAAAGCAAGGGCCCTGGAAACGGTAATCTAACTATCTACCCAGGAGGAAGGGAAACAAACAGAGTTGTCTCTGGCACAGCTGGCCCTTCCGGCCACCTAATGCCCCTTGCACCCTTCCTCCCACACACAGAACCCACTCATACACTCTCCAAGAGAGATTACAGGAAGTCCCATCCAACCACCGCAGCAGTCTGAGTCCACAGTCTCTCAGTGATGTGGTGTCCTTGATTAAATCTGGGTGAGACTTTTCATGGTCTGCTGACCTGTCAGCTATAAAATTGCCACCTTCCTCACCTTTCTGCCCTCTCCAACCCACAACTGGTCAGGATCCAGTCTGGACTCAGAAATGACATCAGCTATTTTTAAAGAGAGAATATGATGCCAAGTATTGATAACTAGGCTTTGAAGAACTCGGAAGTCAAGACAAGAACTCTAAGTGGGTCACAGAAGTAGCAGCCCCCACCTTGAGGACAGAGGGAGTGAAGGGGAAAGGTCTGAACTGTCCCATTCAGAAGCTTGGGGGAGAGGCTCTGTGAAGCTGAAATGCAGAATTCAAAGTAGAGCTCCCCTTGGCTGCTGCTGGCGTATCTAATTGGGGGCGGGTGGTGCTTGGAGGGCTGGGGCCACAATGCCTAAGAAAGGGGCATCGCTCAGCTACTGCTGGTGCCTCTGAGAGCTTTGGGGAAGCTGGTCCTGTGGGGCTAGAAGACCTGCAAAGTGGATTCAGCCTCTGCTGCTGGAACAGACTGTGGTGCCCAGTGTGAAGATGTGAGGCTGAAGTGGCACAGACGCGAACAGCAAGCACCCACCAACTATAGTCTCTTCTTTCTTTCGGATCTGGTAGATGGTACATCCACACCCAGTTTGACCTGAAGTGTTTCCAGAAGAAAAGTGTATTTGCAGACCAGTAGTTAATAGAGCAAGTTAGGTGCTCATAAACCCATGGGAAAGGTATGAGAATTTAACATCAGAAAGCTCGTTTCTCGATTTTGGGTGCGTTTCTGGTTTTCAAGGAGTCCAGAGCCTGCAGAATCCCTAGGAAACACCCCTGGTCCCAGCTGCTTTTAACATAAGCACTGATAATTGCCTGGAAGAAGAAAAAAAATCCCCTATCTGCCAAAATCCCAGTTCTTTTAACTTTTACTGGAGAAACAATAAATTTGATTTTGCTTCTCTTTTGCCTTCAGAATTCATGCAAGAGACTCTCATTAATGTGTCCTGATATCAGGGATTCTTGGAAATTTGGCTCCAATTTTTAACTCCTGCAATGAAGTCCATAAAAGGGAGAAAATGACAAATTACCAAAAACAATTTAAACAATAGTTTTTATTTTTAAGTACATGTGCACTCACTTTATTTTTATTAGTATGCTTGATAAAACGAGACTTTCTCAGTGTTAAGTTAATGGAATAAACTGCTTTTAAGAGTAAGTCTATCGATGAATTAAATGATACTTAACAGAAAAGTAGGTAAAATTTAGATGATTATAAGAAAATAAAATGTTATATAAAGTCAAAATAGATTAATGTACTTCATAAAAAATAATTCTGCAAATGGAAAGAATTATGAGCAACTTATTAATGGAAGTGAAATTGTGAAATTAGCCCTAAAACATTCATATGATTTTAATGGGAAATTGTGTTTTTATAGAAATGCAAAGTGGTAATCAATTTATGGAATTATTTCATGATTGATTTCTAGCATAAATATTTTTAAAGATTTATTCATTTGGCTTCTAATTGATCATTTTGACTTATTTCTATAATCTTTTTTTATTCTCACTGAGGACATGTGTATTGATTTTTAGAGAGAGGGGGAGGGAGAAAGACAGAGAGGGAGGGACACATCGATGTGAGAGAGAAGCACTGATAGGTCGCCTCCCGCCCCAGCTGGAATCAAACCCACAACCCAGGCCTGTCCCTTGACCGGAATCAAACTCATGACCTTTCAGTTTATGGGATGATGCTCCATCCAGCTGAGCCACACCAGCCAGGGATCTATAAATTTTTTTTATGGTAGTTTTAAAAATGTGTGTTATTTTGTGTGTGTAAGAGTTTTCTAGAGACTCTATACATAATTCCCATTGAAGTCGGTGGTCATTTGCAGATGTCAAGGAAGCATTTTCACTTGCTTTATCCAGCGATCTAGGACATGGACTCTGCCATCCTCAGTGGAACAAGTGGTTGTGCCTGTGCTCGATGTTCTGTGTGCCCCTTCGGTTTACTCTCCGCCCTCTCCTCTCTGTGCTGTGCCCTGGGAGGCGGACCACCGGAGGTCACCTCCCTGGCTTTTCTTGCCCTAGGCTTCCAGTTGCACTTGCCCAATGGGAGGCGCAGGCAGCAGGGGATGAGAGCATGGGGAAAATTTGGAGGGTATTTATTTTTGTAGGCAGTTTACCAAGATCCCGTCGAGCACCCTTCTCTGTACAATCATTCTCTCTAGGTTTCAGTGACCGTGCCACCCCCAGATTTTTCAGGCCCCAGGGTGATAAAGGCTCCCCCAGGGGAGCTAATCTCTTGCATAAATCCCATCCACACCTTCCTACTTCCTCTGTGTTATTAAACTGTCTTCAATTTAGCAAGTTCCAATATGGTTTCTGTCTCTTTCCAGGACTTTGATAATAAAATGCCCACTGTAAACTATGCTATAGAAAAAAATACTATGACTAATAAAAAAGATATTGGTGTTCTAATAAAGCTGGGCTTCAGTAGTCTTCTAGATTTATGATTTAAGGTCTCTCTGAGCCCATCTGGCCTTGAAACCCGGTATACAATATAGCTAGTATTCAAACTTATTAATTAGTCTCTTATTTAATCACTGCACTAATATCTTCTCAACTCTTACGTGTGCCACCCTATGGTTGGTTCAGGTGAGAGTACAGTATGAGGTATGGCTACTGCCCATGAGGTGCTTACTCTCTTATCTGAGTCTTTCTGACTCTCGTTTTCAGTCCCCATCTGTCACTAGTATAATGAGCCAGCCGTATTATGTGTAGAATGAAAATTAATATGCTAATTAAATAATGCACCTTATTCTAAATAAAGTAGTATAAATATTAATAGTAAACCTTGTTTATGTTTCCCCTATATAGTAAATGAGCTACGAAATCAGCACATTAATCCCTGTTACCTTTTCTCAGCCAAGCTTCCCATTCTAGAAACAAGAAAGTATGGGGAGGGAAGAAGATACAGTATTTTATTAATTAAAACTAACTTTACTGTGCCATTTCTGTACCTTCTTCCAAGGCCAAGTGCTGCACAAGCTGGGGGGAGATATTTTTTATAGTAGTCTCCTCCATGCATTTTTAACACCTCCAGAAAAATGTATCAATCTCTTCTATGTGTAAACTTCACTGGTTTAACTATGAGATTCAAGTTTTGTTGGGTACTTTTCCGTTAGGTGTAACATTGGTTGAGCTATAAAATGCAAACTTGTATGGGTAGTTTTCCAGTGGATTTCTACGCTGAAAGCTCTTTTCATAAGAGAAGACTGCCAAAATTGAAGGCTAAGAGCTTGTAGTTATCTGTTTTCCTCCCTTTCTCCCTGTCTCTGCATGCTGTCTCCTCGTTACTACGTTCAGTCACTCACGAACGTCCTGTAGATATGATCTTCACAATATTACACTCCTTAATCAACCAGATGTTTGCTGACTGATGCACTCCCTAGGTGCTTGGGATACATCCATGAACACATCTCAGGTCTCTGCTCTCATAGAACAAACATTCCAGCAGGGAGAGATGATAAATAATCAACATAATTATGCATTATGTCAGAAAGCGAAAAGTGCCTTGAAGAAGGGCAGAGGGTTTCCTGAGGTATTGCATGGCTGCAGGAGGCCTTGACAAGATGACACTTGAACAAAGATGGGAAGGAGGCAAGCGTGTTAGCCATCTGTGGAAAGTGCATCCCAGGCACATGGAATAGCCTGTAATCCAAAGATCTGACTGTACTTGGCCCATTCAAAGGACAGAAAGAATGGCTTATGTGTGGAAGGGTGCAGAGGGTGAAAAAAATGGAGAGGAACAACAAGTCAGATCAGCTAAGAATATATAGGGCCTCGGAAGTCATTTAAAGGATTGTGGCTTTTACTGAGTGCAGTGCAGAACCATTGAAGGGTTTTGAGCAAGGAATGATGTGATCTGACTTACGTGTTATAAAGAAAAATTGGCTGCCATGCTGGGAATTGAATGTGGAGGAGTAAAGGTAGAATACTTGGGAGGCTACTGTGGTAATACACTCAAAAGCATCGATGACTCAGCTAGAGGTGTAGCAGTGGAGGTGGCAGGGAATGGTTGGGTTCTGAATGTGTCAAAGGTACAGCTGGCAGAATTTACTGATAGATTGGATGTGGAACCCGAGAGTTAGGGATGACTTAAGGATTTTGCCTGAGCAACTGGCAAACGTTTCATGGATCACTTGTTATTATAATGTATGTAAAACTTTATATGAGATTTGCATGTAGTAGTGTATGTGCCAGTGGTACATATTAGAATATGCAAGTATTCTAACCATTGTAATTACAGCCTGTATTTATGGACCGTTTACTATGTTCCAGTAACCATTTGAAATGCTTTACTTTTAAACATTACTCCAAATCAGTGAGATGGTTGCAGATACCACTCAGGACTGAGTTTCGCAGAGCTCAGGCCGCACAGAGGAACTGGTCGGACCCGAGCACTAACTTAGGCCCCTCAACTCGACGGCTTGCCATCGTAGTGCCAACAGTGTTATTTAATTGCATTTTTATGAAGTCTCATACTCCATATCCATGCTATCTCGTAAGATTAAATCTCAAGAAATAGGTTAATAATTTGATGATTATATTCTAAGTTTTTCATTGGGAATAGAAGAAAAACATGTTTTTTAGTCTATCAATCATCTCAAAGTTCCTAACTTCCATTTAAGTATTTATATGGAAATGCACGCTACTATAATTTCTTGCTGTTTTATTTTAATTACTTTCCCAAATTAATAGCTTTCGTGTACTTCTTGAAAAACAGAATTGTTATTCCTTGATTGTCATTATCATGATGAAAACCTCAGCAGATAATTAATAAAGCTTTTGTGGTAACAAATACGAGAATGAAGGAAACCAGCTGGAGAAACTACAACCATCTTCACTCAGCCATCAAAATGAAATTATAATTTTAATGAGCCTTAAAATGATCCCTTTAGCTGTAAAGGGAGTAAACCACACCTCACTTGGTGTTCCTTTACAGCAGATGCACCCGGTGTTATGCAGGCACGAAAGCTCACATTGTTTGTCCTTGATGCATAGAGTGATGCGTGTAGGTTCTAAGGACAATTTCAGTAGGTCTTTTACTGTTCAAAAACATCAGTGAAACTGAAAAGAGAACCTTTTCAAGTGGGTTACTTTTTGATCTTTCGGTGATACTTCTATCTTCCATGACACACACACCATATACACAAATATATACTATACATGGAAACCAATAGAATTAAAAAAAACATGATTTTGAAGGTCTGACTTTTTCAGAGAAATTGACAAATTTCAGCTTTAAGGAGAAAATTCCACTTTGAAAAGAATCTGTGTTTCAGAATTAATTAATAAACAATCATGCTTAATTTTATTCACACCAATGACTTACTGAGTTTGGGCAAATCAAACAATCTTTTTGTGCTTTTGCTTCCCAACTGCAATATGGGCACATTGGATTCAGGGATCTCTAAGAGCCTTGCTACTTTGGGATTGATCTGTCAAGAGTCATTTTGTTGTTCCTTCTGGCCCAGTTTTATTATCCCACTGTGGTGTAGTATATTATATTGGCATAGCTGAAATCACACTATTTAATTAGAAATTGTTGTGATGATGTTATCAAATGTTTTATTTGTCTCTTAGTTCATGGCCTTCTCACTGAAAATTGAAAAGTAAATCGAACATTTCATCATAATTTCCTCAGAAAGGTGGTACATAATAAGATAATAAGAAAACTATATATAAAGTGTTGGCACTATCTATGATATACGTGTTCATTAAATGATACCTATTATTGTCATTAATAAGGACTATTTAGAGTGCTGAACTTTCTGGTTATGCTTCAAACTCTGACATAGAAGAGACGAGTCATTGCTTTACAAATTATCTAATGGTATATTCAAATGATTGAATGTGCTTTTTCGTGTTCTACAAAAAAGGATTATGACAATGCTAATTTCTTCCACATATTTTCTTCATCATACTTTCATTTATAATAACCCGGTCACCAGCTGTTCATGAGTGATGTTTGTTTAGGTCAGAAAAAAAATCCTAAAATAATATTTGAACTCCAAGTTTTCCTGGATTTGTTTGCATGTTTGATGTGTTCGCATGAATACATCCATGTGGGTGTCCTGGATGCACATATTAAGTCATTTTGTAGATCACAGTTATGCCATAGGTTAGTACTTTAGTACCTGTGTAAATTAAGCAGTAACGTTATAGGCAGGAAATAGCATTTAGTTCTACTTTTGTTTCATTCTGCATGGGATAGTTGTCAAAATCCATTTCGCAAATAGTTTTAAAACTTTGAAGCTTGCACTTCAGTTTCTTGATTTCAAAGTAATAAATGTCAAGTCTATCTCACTGAGTTGACCTAAATTGTATGCCACGTAATCGACCCCTCCAATAATCTACCTGGTCCTTCAGGGATTTCCCAGCAGGGGTGAGTTTACATACACAGCCATAGCTGAAGATTCTCACTTAGGATGGGAAGAACAGTTTCACAGAGGAATGTTCTGGGTGTGTTCTCAAGGACCCCAGGGCAGGGTTTTGTGTGTGTGTGTTTGTTTTGTCACTATCTCCTCCTCTATTTGACTCCTGCGCTCCCTTTTTCTTCTGAGCTTGGAGGAGGGGTATGCTTGGGACCAAGTGTTTTGACTGGTAGCAGAATATCTATAATTCCAGGGGTGGACAAATCAATTTGGGCCAGCAAGGGGTCCAGTAAAAGGGACCCATCGGAGACCAGTCAGTGTTGCTGAGTTAAGTAGTAGAGATTGCGGGGTGGAGATGGAAGAATAACTGAGGAACTAAGGTCCACAGTCTTATGTGATAAACGGTGTATGGCGTAATTCCCAAAAGGAGCATACACATTTTTATTCCTTCCCTACACCACGATTAGTTTTGATGATTTATCACTGTATTTTTATTTTTCATTAGAACCGTTTGAATGCTAATTCAAAATGTAGCTTAGGAATGAGGGGGGCTGGGAATCAGAATCATGTTTTTACCCCCATAAAATCCATTCCAAGGACAAATTGTAGTTCCTAATAGATGTATTTTAGGGGGAGGCTCTTTTAATTCTTTTTAAGGATTTGAGTTTTATACTTGGACACAATGATAGTTTTTATCTTTTAAATAAATTGATCATAAAAAACATCAAGGGTTTTTAGGAGCATGGCCAAGAAATTGGAGTTTAAAAGATTCTGTGTGAACTAATAAAAAAAAATTAAAACAGCTTAAACAAGGTACCGGTAAAAACCAGAACCACTTAGTTGCCTATATTCATCTTCACAAATACCTCCACTGGCAGAACATATCAAAAGTGTTCAGCATTACCTTATATTTAATTTTGCAAATAAGTATTGGTTTTGCCCTTTCAGGACAATTTTATAATTTGCTGCTTTAGCTGATAAACTATTAAGACATTTGTTCCACTCGTGTGTGGAGGAACAGCATAACATTGTTGACATCGATCTTTTTTCCTCCAAATGTTTTATCAGCTTCCCTGCCAGGCTTTATCTTCCTTGTGGTCAGAGTTAATACAAGCTACTGTACCTGAAAATCAATATTTAGTTTGTAATGTATAGCAACTAATAAATGATTTTCTTTATCAATTGTTAGTCCTTATGTCATTAATCAAAAAAGGTTAGGTATTCTGTTTGTTCTTCAGTACAGCATAATCTGTGATGAGTTCCTTAAAGCAGAAATGAAAAAAAGGTTTCGCTTGATATGATGAAAACAACAGTGTGTTAATGATTATTTAAAAATGATTCCTTGTCCTAGACTTTAAAGATGGTTTCAACACAGTCTACCTGACATAACCCGCACAGAAAGAAAGGCAACGAATATCTTCGCACTGCTCACCCTGTCGGGCCCTGGGTAAGAGTTCAGAACATTCAGCATTTTGTCTCATTTCATTTTTAGCCAACCCACCTTGGCTGGCAGGGCAAACGACAGGTAAATTATCAGATAAATGTCGGTCCTCTGTCCTTGTTTCCCGCCTCTCTCGGGTGTCTTCACGCCAGGGCATGCAGTGTGTGATGCGCCTTTCCCTCAGCCTGGGTTTATGGGCCCATTTGGCAACATCGTTCAAACAGATTTGCTTTGAAGTCCTGGATGCACATCTTTAGCATAAAATTAAAGCTACTACACAGTAAGCAACCTGAAGGCACAGCCAGGCAGTCACCACATGAAGTGAAGATCAGGAAAGGGCCCACGAAGGGGGAGCAAAATGGGGAATTTGCCTGCCATCATAAACCGGGTATTCTCCAGATGAGTTCATTATGTACTTTAAAATACGCATTTTTCAGCATGTCAAAGATAGTTCTGAATCAGAGATTGTACTCTTTGAAGGCAGGAATGGCATATGTTTTTCCTTTGCCTATGTCATTATGCATTGAGGAAAATAGTCTTAATAAATACTTTAATTGTATGTTCCTTCATTGATGCAAAATTAAAATAAGTTAACATTAATTTCGAGGTTGTAAAGATGTTAATTTTGGAATATGAGCTTTTGCGCTGCTATTCCTAATTGCTGAGGATATTGAGTTGAATATATTCATTGTAAATAGCTATTTGTTAAGTAGCTCCTTCATTGCAGGCATGTGCCAGGGACTAGACATACACCGAGGCTCCAGAGACACACGAGTGTACAAGACAGACCTGGTTCCTGGCTTCATGGAACATATGCACATTTTTTAATTTTTATTTTGTATTTAATCTTTATAGTATTTTTTTTACCTATTAGTCCTCTTATACGTCCTTCCCCCACAATCACCCTACTTTTTTCCATGTCCATAACTCCTTTTTGCTTTTTGCTGAATTCCTCCACCCCCTCACTGACACCCCTCCCACTAGCTGCCATCCTGCTCTCCATCTATGAGTCTGCCTCTATTTCTCTTATTAGTTCAGTGTGTTCATTAGATTCCACATATGAGTGAAATCATATGGTATTTGTCTTTCTCTGACTGGCTTATTTCACTTAACATAACGTTCTCCAGGTCCATCCATGCTGTTGCAAAGGGTAAAATTTTGTTCTTTTTTATGGCCAAGTAATATTCCAATGCCCCATAGTTGTTTTAGCCACTCCTCTGTTGGTGGACATTTGGGCTGCTTCATGTCTTCAAGATTGTAAATAACACTGCAGTGAACATAGAGGTGCTTATGTTCTTTCGAATTAGTGTTTTGGGTTCCTTTGAGTATAATCCCAGAAGTGGGATTGCTGGGTCAAAAGGCAGATCCATTTTAAATTTTTTGAGTTATTTCCATACTGCTTTCTACAGTGGCTGCACCAGTCTGCATTCCCACAAACAGTGTGAAAAGGGTTCCTCTTTCTTCACATCCGCCAGTACTTCTTGTTTGTTGATTAATTGATGATAGCCATTCTGACAAGTGTGAGATGGTATCTCATTGTGGTTTTAATTTGCATTTCTCTAATGATTAGTAACATTGAGCATCTTTTCATATGTCTATTGACCATATGTCTTTTTTTGTTGAGAAATCAGTTTTTATTGTGAAGGGACATCCTAACTTTTTTATATAAGAGCCAAAATCACCGTTTGCATTGTGCTAGAATTTTCTTCTCCACAATGATCCTTTTGGATAGAAAGGACTTGTGCTTGTTGATGTAACTCTACCTTTTTTTTCCTAAGTGTAATCTGCTGTCCCTCCTTCCCTAAAGACCTACGGTCACAAACCAAAAATGAGATAATATATAAGAAAGTGCTTCTAAACTGTAAAATTTTGTGGTTTCTCTGGCTACTAATCATTTCAAATTAAGCTTACTATAAGTGTGGACTAATTACAAATGATTTTGAAACAAGCATTGTGTAATCACATTTTTGTTAATATTCATATATTAGAGAGAGAGAGAGAGTGGGTGAGGCCAAGAGAAAACAACAATTTAACAGTTACCGTCCTAGGTGGTTGAGTTTAACAAAGAATTTTATTTTCTTCTTTATATTTCTCTGTGTTTTCTAATGTTTTAACCCCAAACATTATAAGGAAGCATAGAAATCAACCTCCAGACATTTCTGTCCTTGTATTCTCTGCACTCAAATGGTTAGTCCACCAGATAGGTGTACACCTGCATTGTGTTACTGGAGTGCAGGTAGGACTGTCTTGTATAAAAAATATGCCATTTGAATAATATTTTACATTTGTCTTTTTGTCAGTAGTTTAAAACGCAACACTCTGGGCCAGGGTAATTATGCCACAGGTGCATTTTACTCAATATATCTTCATATCATGTGTTTTAGAAATGTGAAACTTACTGATTCAAAATTTATGTGAAATAGGCACTTAAATGCTTCTACTTATTAATTAGCTGTGACCACCCTGTCCGGTGTGGCTCAGTTGGTTGAAACATCATCTCATAACTGAAAGGTCGAGGGTTTGATTCTAGTCAGGGCACGTGCCTAGGTTGTGCACTGGATCCCAGGTTGGGGTGCATGGTGTTTCTCTCTCACATGGATGTTTCTCTCTCTCTCCCTACCTTCTCTCTCGAATGAGAAAAAAATAAACTTTAAAAAAATTAGCTGTGACCTTGGGAGAAGAAAACAAAGTTCTCTGCATTGGTTTCTTCCTCATATGTGTGAAATCAGTAAGGTTCTCTCAAGTTCTGAAAGTCAGTAATTCTATGATAGACCCAGAGTTGTTTACCATGTGATTCCTCTCCATGCTTCATTTACTATTAGCTGTTTATTTCTGGGCATCCACATCTAGAGCCTCCATTCCAGGTTCCCTGGGCGGAGACACAGAAAAGAGGAAACGAAATTGCATTGCTAGTGCTGTCCGTACAGGGAACTTTACATCTACTTCACCACCAACTTGAGAAGCAACATTTTTCCCCTACAGGAAGAAAAGAGACCCGAGACTCAGGGAATTAGGACAGTATCAGTCAGTATGAGTAACGGAGAGCTGAGTCGGGAAAGGAACACTGGTATGCCTCCATCTAAATCCCTGACCTTTCTACCACACCCGGTTACCTCTCAAAGGGAAACCACAACATCAAGGGTCGGGGCAGGAAACTGCTTCCAAGCCCATTTTCTTTCCTTGCTAAGGGGCCATGTGTCAGTTCTGAAATGCCAGCCTGCTTTCCTGCAGTGTCCGTGGATGCTTTGGTAGTTGATTGTATTGCCAGTACTTTTCAAAATACTGTCATTTTTGTCTTTCAACTCCTTCAGATCTCCAGGGAAATACAAGTATGGTGTCCAAGGACTGATGTTCAAAAACTGGAACCTAAGAGGTCGAAGATAATTAAGTTCCTAAACACTTTTCCTTTTCTAGGAGAAAAGGCTGCTAGAGTTAGGAACTGGGTTTTTTTATTGGCCAGGAATATAAAAGTTTTCTTTCTTGAGAACCTTTTCCTTCATGTTTCTTTAACCCTAGAAATTCAACAAGCATGAACTTGACAAGGCAAAGCTGACAGCTTAATGTCGGCTCAGTAATTGTATTGTTCTGCAAGCCGTGGATTTAGGTGTTTGTTTTGTTTCACTGCAAGCAACAGTGACTGACCCTGGCTGCTTGAAGGAAAAGGAAGTTTATTGTAAGGGGTGTGTGTGTGTGTGTGTATGTGTGTGTGTGTGTGTGTGTGTGTGTGTCCGGATTGTGGTGGAATTGGGATGGAAGACTCATGGACTCTCAAGAAGCTGGGGGTCCAGGCTTGGGGACACTCAGGAATGACAGGGGCTCTAGAGTGATCAGCCATAAGTGTAGTGACGGTCCCTTACCAGGAACCGTCTGGTCAGCATCAGTGTAGGACCCCCATTGACCCTAAAGAAATGCCCCCTCAAAAGTCCCCAGATCCTTGTACTCAAGGACCCACTCAATACTCAGAGTGCCAAGGAGTGTCCAGTTGATCAACCTAAATCAGCAGCACACAGATGAGTCCCTTAGGGTTGTTTGTGTGTTTGTATGTTTCTTTGTGTAAGACTCACTCTACCTTCGTGATTAGGCCCCATGAGGGATTTCAAAAAGGATCCTGGACAGATGAAAGAAAATCACATGGGGGTCTTTATAGATAGGGTCACAGGACAAATCAAATATGGACTTATTCTGAAGAAATGATGTTAGTTTTATTTTATTTTGTTTGCATAGAAATTAGCAAAACCTATTCATGCCTGGTAGAAATGTTCCTCTTTCTCAGTGGTATTACTGCTCAATTTCCCTCTCATCTTTCTGTGGAATTAAACAATTTTTATTTGCTCTTTACAAAAAGACTTTCAGATTATGTCACAGAGAATTTAGAGCTGCTTTTTCTTCAGCCTGCAGCAGGCACGAGTCCCTAGTGCTTTATTTTGAAATTATCTGAACTAAATAAAGCAGACACAGATCTACATACAGGTAGATGCAACTGGGACTTCACAATGTCTAGATTTTACTTTGCTTAAGTGGAACAGTGACATCTAGTGCCTGAAAAATTATGTCACTGGATCAGAAGGAAGATAAGAATAGACAGGCTTGTAGGTTGACTGAAGATGGCTGAGAGATCATTTATTGGTGGATGTGCAGCGATTGGTTGGTCTCTTACACTGTCTCCTCTTCATTCCTACAGGTTCGCATTAGTGACTGCAATGCCTTCCTAGCAGTTCTTAATTCTGGACTCACTACATGCCGATATATTACTCCTCGATTTACAGTTCTTCAAGGAATCTCTATATTATATTTCCTCCTTCCTCCTACCAATCTTATTTCCTATTATTTCCTAAAACACATGCTCAGTTTTTTTCAGACTTTATTTCTTCATTTTCAAAAACCAGATCGAGTTATTTCTACTTCTACAACTTGATTTATATTCCCTTTGCCTGCAGGGTTCTTTTGTCAAATTTTATTTGTCTTTCAAATTTTATTTCC